>PVHX01011419.1:39883-64369 GCA_004024805.1 Geosciurus inauris | reverse complement strand
ATCATTATTTGAGTTTTACAAAACATCAAATATAAATAACCTGAAATTGTAACAATACACAAAGATTGTTTTCTTACACAGACATACCAGGCAGTACAAACTGAAAATTTGAGTAAATTAACATTGTTTTACATTAATATACATAGTGCCAATTAACATTTAAAAACAAGTTTCAATGCATAGCACTTGATATTTCTTTGAATCTGTTTCAGTCAGTTAAGAGTATGAAAATGGTTAGATCTAGGCTAAAAATAATTCTTCTTCTAGCCAAAAATAAAGGCATAATATTTATAACCAGGTATCAACTTTACTAAACCACAATATTTTGAACTATTAAATGATACCTAATGGTATTTACATTAAAAAGGCAACATGCATTGTGGTGTTTCATCTCATGACTGCTTATGCACACACTTTGCTCAAAGGGTTTTAAAACTATACTCCTACTTTCAATACAGCATACGTCAATGTTCTAATAGTTCTAGCAAAATGAATGCTTTCAAAGGGAGCAGAATCATTTTCAAGTCACCGTTGTCACTATTTTCCCTTTGGAACAAAGGACATAACAATCTGGTTCTGTCCAGATGAACTAATGTAGTAAGAAGCTCAATCTAATGCTATGACATCATCAAGCTCTTCCATCTGTTCTGTACGTGACCTCTTTGCAGTGACATTCTCTTTCTCATCTAATTTCCTCTTGCGACTTCTCTCTTCTTCACCTGCATCAGCGTTATTTGAAGGACCTTCTTCATCTGAATCAACTATGAGTACATCATCTTGCTCTTGTGCTTATTTCAGGGAAAAAAAAGATTGAAAGTGTGGGAGTTATTAGTGGCTCACCAAAATTTTATATACTTTAAAGCTAGTTCTCTGACTACATATCAAACTTAATAAATGGCTATCCTTAGCGAACAGTCACTTCTCATGCTACATATTTCTATGCTGTTTTAAATAACAAGCACCTATCCTTCCCATCTTTTCAGGGGGGTTTAAATGGGCACTGAACCCAGGACAAGCACCTATTTCTTTTCTAAGCAAAACAAAAGTGGTAACAAGTATTATATAATTCAAAAAAATCATAAATCCTTGATGCTATCACTACCTACTCCAAACAAAAAGCAGAGGGTGCATATCCTAATAATGGCAGTGAAGTAACAATATCAACAACAACAATGTAACAAATAGCACTTACAATGTGCCAGGAACTGTTCTGAGCCCTTTGCATATAACAACTCATTTAATCATCACAACAACCCTATAAAGAAGATAACATTATTATCCATTTTCCAGAAAAGGAAAGTGAGATAGAGATCGACTTCCTTCCCAGGGTCACACTACTGCAAAAATGAGGCCAGGATTCAAGCCTACATAGCGGGAGCTCCACATTTTATGCTCTTAACCTCATACCAAAAGTGGTTTTATCTCCCCCTCTACCAAAATCAAAAACAAAATACCTATTTTACTGCTATAGCCTTTGAAACCTACCCACAGCAGAGGATCAATAAATGCTAATTTCAAATTACAAGTTAAAAAAGGATACTATAGTAGTTTCAAAGGAGCCTGTTTCAGAGGGGGAAAAACAGCCCACAGGAAGGCTGCACTCTACAGTCTCAAAGTCCATCCCCACACTCTCAGAGAAGACTAGAACAAAGACTAAATATATTCCAAAGAATGCCAAAGATAGGGAGTCAACACAATGGAAACAGAGAAGATAAAAATTGGTAGGAAACCTTTAGTTTCATGAATAAAGAATGAAAGGGAGGGATGTTAACATTTAGAGCACAGAAAAGAATCAGTTATTTAGAAAAGCACTCATCTCCAGCACTGACTCCAGGGAACAGATCCTTCTTAGATACTTTACCAAAGTTACACTGGTTATAAGGAAACTGAAATGCTAAAACCCCATACTACTTACCAAGTACCTGTCTACTCAAAGTAGTCACATGTATTGATTTGTTGCTCCTAAATAAAATGGGCAGCTACTATGTAGTTAGAACAGACTTTAGACATCAGTAAATTCACTGGCATTTCCCATTAACAAAAAAATAACAAAGGGTTTTATTTCCTGTAAGATTTCCCTCAGTCTTAAATGTCTTTATGGCTCATAAATTCAAAGTTCTATTATCAAATCAAGACCAAACCAGCATAAATCTCTAGTATTTTCATGAATTTCTATTTCAACCAACATTCTTAACTATAATTATAGTTTGTTTCTCCACACTTTTTGCTTAGTGGATAATTAACCTGTTGGCTGGGGCCAGGACTCACCTGTGGACGTGGAAGGCTGGGCTCCATCATCACTGCCATTGGTGATGCTTTTGGCAGCATCCTCAGCTTGTTTGGGCCCCACTTTTTCTGGGCCATCACCAACAACTTCGAATTCAACATCCTTTTCTAGGTCTTCACTGTAAAAGAATTGCATTTTATTTTATTTTTTTTAATATTTATTTTTTTTTAGCTGTAGGCAGACAGAATATCTTTATTTTATTTGTACATGGTGCTGAGGATCGAACCCAGTGCCTCACGCATGCTAGGCGAGCACACTACCACTGCGCCACAACCCCAGCCCCAGAATTGCATTTTATAAAACAAGACCACTGCTACAACTATTTACAAAGCAAAAGAGCACCAGAGGCACTGTTGTCAAAGTTCAAAGTATACACTGTATACAAAACACATATCTGGATTCTGATTTTTTAAAATTAAAATAAAAAAAGACTGTGAAATTCAAAACTAATATAAATGGCCAAAACAAATGTACTTTCAAATTAGGAAATGGCTTTAAACAAAGAAAACAAAACAAAAAGCTGAATAACTTCTATTGCTAATGCAAAAACTAAGTGTGACACTGTAGCCCAAAATAATTTCTAGACACTATTTTTTCAGCCACCACACCAGAAGATCATATACACTCTACCACAGCAGTTTGGTGTTTTAGGGATTAGGGTTACACGGTTTCTGGGTTACCCCCTATCTTTCTAGACAGCACCCCACTTTTGTAAATGAGTTCCCAAAAACATGTATGAAAGTTTAATGCATGAAAGTCAAACGAAAGACTTACATGTTCTAAGGGGGGATCTGTTCCCAGAGAGCTAAAAAAATATGATAAAAAACCCTAATTATGCCTCCTCTTTTAGACACCATGTGATATTTTTTTTACTATATATGTCTTTTCATGGTCTTTTCTTTCAAAACTGAACACAGCATGCCACTGATAGCCAACTGGTGTCCAACTGAGGCTCAAGGTCACACCCTAGTGATAGTGATGTCTTTCTCTGACTCCACTTTTTTGGGGTCAGGGCGGGGGCATCAGGAATTGAACTCAGAGGTACTCGACCACTGAGCCACCTCAGCCTATTTTGTGTTTTATGTAGAGACAGGATCTCACTGGGTTGCTTAGTGCCTCGCCGTTGCTGAGGCTGGCTTTGAACTCGCAATTCTCCTGTCTCAGCCTCCCAAAGCGCTGGGATTACAGCGTGCGCCACCGTACCCAGCTTCCATTACTTTTTACTAGTAATCTATATTCAGTCTTTCCTATCACTTTATGCCTTAGGTTGGGTGGGAGGCAGTACTGGGAATTGAACCCAGGGTCACTACCACTAAGCCATATTCCCAGCCCTTTTCTTATTTTATTTTGTGACAGGGTCTCTCTGAGTTGCCAAGGCTGGCCTTGAATTTATAATCCTCCTGCCTCAGCCTCCCAAACTGCTGGGATTACAGGCATGCACCACCATGCCCAGCCATTGTTTTATACTTTTTATAAACCAAATATAAAAATTACCTCCAAATAACCACACAAACACTATATAGGTTAGTATAAGACAGCAATGTTGGCAAAACGCCAATCACAGCTATTACCCTTTATGTCAACTCATATGTATCAATGAGCATTTAAAAAAAATACAGGTTTTCCAGCACATTAATATACAAGGTGAGGACCATTAGCTTTATAACTGTGCTGGATATATTTATATAAATATTCTGAAACATAAGCACATTGAGTGCCTTTTTTCCCAAATGGGCAGGAAATAAAATCAAAAAGAAAAAATACATGACTAAGGAATCTATGTAGGATAGCTCTTAATATTTTTGTTATTATTACAATAAAAAAATCATGAAATTATGTTTTATGGGAGAAAATAGTTCTTTCTACTGTGGAATTTAAAAAAATAACTAAAGATTTATTCCAGTTGAATTACTGAAATGAATTCACCACTAATGAGAACTACTCAAAGGCCTAGAGTCTAAGTCATGTATCAGCCACTGTTGATGGTTACCCTTAAACATTTTTTGCTTATCCCTTTTATTTCTGAATCCCAAAACTTTCCATAGGTCAAACTTTAGGTAACTCAATGGCCAACTCAAGCAAACATACTCGCAGTTTTTAATGAACAGTAGGGTTTACTGGTAGGAAATCATTTTCCTCCATTTTACCTTAAATTTGTATGTTCAAGTTTCTTACATTTAAAATATTAATAGTTCCTACCTATGAAGGATGTTGATCAATAAAGTGTAGTCCTGAAGAAAATCATCTGCTTGAAGCCGGCTGCCATTTCTAATTCCAAATTCTGACAACTTCTTATGATTATTAGCTAGAAAATGTGAAAAGAAATGTAGATCCTTTTGTTATGTCTTCATGGATCAGTCAAGTTAATTTTAAGCTAAACCCTTGGGTCTGGTGTTTAGCTCAGTGGTACAACACTCACCTAGCACATGTGAGGCACTTGTTCTATCCTTGGCACGTTATAGAAATATATAAACAAAAATAAAAGTATACAACTAAAAAGATAAAAAGATTAAAAAAAAAATCTAAACCCCTATAACCCCAGTGATTCAGGAGGCTAAGGCAGAAGGGGTCCCAAGTTCAAGGCCAGCCTCCACAACTTGGCAAGACCTTGTCTCAAAATTTCAAAAAAAGCCGGGCGCGGTGGGGCAAGCCTGTAATCCCAGCACTTAGGGAGGCTGAGACAGGACAATCTTGAGTTCAAAGCCAGCCTCAGCAATGGTGAGGTGCTAAGCAACTCAGGGAGACCCTGTCTCTACATAAAACACAAAACAGGGCTGGGGATGTGGCTCAGTGGTCGAGTGCCCCTGAGTTCAATCTCCAGTACCAAAAAAAAAAAAAAAAAAAAAAAAATCAAAAGAGAGCCTTTGATTTGGGGATGTAGAGGTTGGTAATAGAGCACCCCTAGGTTCAATCCTCAGTACGGCAAACAAAACAAGCCATTCCGCTGTCATGGGCTGAACTAAGGGCCCCTAAAACTCCTATACCCAATACCACACAATGTGACCCTACTTGGGAGATACAGTTTTTTGAAGAGGTAATTAAATTAAACCCTTTAACAGTAGGCTTTAATCCACTCTAACTGGTCTCCCAGTAGTAGGAAATTTACATTTGCAGGGATATGCATTCCCAAAGGAAAGGTCATATGAACACACAGCAAGCCCAGGAGAGAGTCCTCAGAAGAAACTAAACCTTGTGACAGTGTTATCTTGGACTTCCAGCCTTCAGAACTTTGGAGAAAATAAATTTTTGTTGTTTAAGTCACCTAGGCTGTGGTATTTTTTCTGGTAGTTAAAGCAAACAAACACACTGAAACTATTAGGTACTTGGGAATTCAGTCATGAACACTTTCAACTACCAAAACTACTACCAGGGGACCAAAGTAGGAAATTCTGAGAAACTTTTCTTATTCAAACCAAATTAATTCTGGAATCCTAAAAGAGTCCGAGCAACTTTGAGAATTATCTGAAATATATTCTACTTGTAAAAAGGTATCTGTGACACCTCAGTAAACTTTTTAGTGAATTTTACAATTAGTTATAAGGCTCCAGCTCTACATCAAGAAAAAAAAAAACATTTATTTAAATGAATTTTTCATTTTTTCAACAAGAAGCCAATGAAATGCCCCCAAATAATCAGTTCAATTTGTTCTATTCTTTCATGTATCTTTTCTTTTTTATTTTATTTTATTTTATTTTTTTGGTACCAAGGATTGAACTCGGGCACTCAACCACTGAGCCACATCTGCAGCCCTATTTTGTATTTTATTTAGAGACAAGGTCTTACTGAGTTGCTTAACGCTTCACTTGTTTTTTTTTTTTGGTACTGGGGATTGAACTCAGGGGCACTCAACCACTGAGCCACATCCCCAGCCCTATTTTGTGTTTTATGTAGAGACAGGGTCTCACTGAGTTGCTTAGTGCCTCGCCATTGCTGAGGCTGGCTTTGAACTTGTGATCTTCCTGCCTCACCTCCAGAGCCACTGGGATTACAGGCATGCACCACTATGCCTGGCTTCACATATCATTTCTGTCTTAATATCCTCAACACAACATGTAGCACACAGTTCTTAGCATTCAATAATTCTTTGTAGCCAGATATACAACCTGCACATGTAGTCCCAGCTATTCAGGATGATTACTTGAACTCATGAATTCTAGGCCAGCCTGGGCAACACAGTGAAACATCACCTCAAAACAAACAAAAAGCCAGGCATGGTGGTGCACACCTGTAATCCCAGAACTTTGGGAGGCTAAGACAGGAGAATCCCAAGTTCAAAGCCAGCCTCAGCAAAGGCGAGGTGCTAAGCAACTCAGTGAGACCCTGTCTCTAAATAAAACACAAAATAGGGCTGGGGATGTGGCTCAGTGGTCGAGTGCCTGAGTTCAATCCTCGGTACCAAAAAACAAAACAAAACAAACAAACAAAAAAAAACAAACCCAAAAACAAAAACATCTTTGCTACATGGATTATAAATACTTCAATGAAGAACAACTCCCCAAACAACCTTCTGGTATTACATCTCTCCTCACTATTCTAAGGCCTCTCTGCCTTAATCCTTTCTCGCAAGCTTGTTCAAATGTTCCACTCTCCTGGCATACAAAAGCATTTAAGTTTCATTCAAAACTGCTTCCTCAGGTTAGCCGAGTGCTCAGTGGTAGAGCACTTGGCTAGCCTGTGGGAGGCCCTGAGTTCAATCCCTAGAACTGCAAAAACAAACAAAAAAAAAGAAACAACACTGCTTCCCCAACTTACTGCCAATTTACATTCCCTGCCTAGTCTATTTTATTGAATATTTGTTCTGTGAGGTGTATACAGATTGTCTACAATCTGTTGACCTGTATCCCCAATGCCTGCCCTATATTAAATAAACAACATGCATTTTAAATTTTGGTTATCAGCTGGGTACAAAGGCACACACCTATAATCCCAGCTATTTGGGAAATTGAGGTGGAAGACTCACAAGTTTGAGGCCAGTCCAGGCAACTTAGTCCTGTCTCAAAATAAAAAGCACAGGGGATTGTTAGCCCAATAGCAGAGTATTTGACTAGCATCTTCGAGGCCCTGAGTTCAACCCCAGTACCAGAAAAAAAATAATTCTGGTTATCATTTAGTTTATTATTATTGGTACTAGGTACCAGAAGACTGAAGCCAGGGGCTTGCACATGCTGGGCACTCTACCACTGTACTACATCTGCAACTACTTTCATTTCATTTTTAAAATTTTAATCTATTTATTTTTGTAGTACTAGAGACTGACCGAATTCAAGGAATTTCACCACTAAGGTAGATCCCCAGATGTTTTTATTTTTTATTTTGAGACAGGGCCTCACTAAATTGCTCAGGCCAGCCTGGAACTTGGGATCCTCCTGCCTCATATGCTACCATGCCCGATTCTTTTAATTTTACTTTGAGACAGGGTCTAAATTGCCCACCAGGCTGACCTCATACTTGTGATCCTCCCACATACTTAGGATTACATGCATATACCACCCCATTTGGCTAGTTATGTTTAAAGGCTATACATTTCTACAAAATTTAAACTTTCAATTCAATGGTCTTTTTTGGGGGGGGGGTACTAGGGATGGAATTCAGGGGTGCTTAAGCACTGAGCCACATCCCCAGCCCTGTTTTAATATTTTATTAGAGACAGGGTCTCACTGAGTTGCTAAGTTGCTGACACTGGCTTTGAATTAGTGAGCCTTCTGCTTCAGCCTCCTGAGTCACTGGGATTATAGGCATGCACCTCCATGCCCAGCTCTCTTTAACCATTTCTTTCATCTAAGAAAAATGTTTAAAAAGGTTTTCCTTAATTTTTGACACCCAGAAAATACTGAAGGTTTCTTCTAGTTCTTTTGCAGATTTTATTTTTATTTGAACTGTTTCCATCTATCTGGAATATCTTTGGATGATGGTATTTCCTACTGAATTCCAATTCTAAGCCCTTTCACTCACCCACAGTGAATACAAACCTCCTCAGAACTGATGGGTTCAAAAGGGATCCAATTAATATGGGTTCTTATCTTAGAGAATAAGCACCATCTCTAAATCCAGAGTCCGACTAACGATATTGTACAGGCCTAACGATGGTACTCTTCCTCACCTTCATTCTACAACCTGTCATCTGCCCCTTGTCTTTCATTTTTTATTTTCCCTTACTGGCTTCTCTACCCTTTTCAAAAGAACCTCTGCAGATTATATGGAACCACACTGCTCCTGTGTTTAAACACTGGTGGGATAGTGGGCAGAGGAAGTCAGAGGAAAATAGAAAGACAAACACAAGTATGACAGAAAATTCCAGCCTCACCACACTGCCAACCCCATGGCACTTTCATTTTGCAATGAAAGCAAATTACTGGCCATTCCTAGAATCTTTTATTTTGTTTTATCTTGTTCATGCCTTTACAGATACTGTCTATTCTATCCAAATGCAGAACTTCTCTTCTCTGTCCAGGGCCCTATTTCTTCTTCAAAAGTTGACCCAAGAGTCTTCCCTCTCCTGCTGCCCTAACTCTCCCTCCACAAAGCAAAATATGCTCTTCTTCAATTCATAACTTGTACATGACCCTTCTATAGTATTCATTAGACTATATACTTAATCCACTTGCAATCTCTACTTTCCTTCCAGGCCATAAAGTACCTCATGCCAAGGACTGCTGTCTTGAATCCAGCCTTGTTAAAAAACACCCCAAGGGGCTGGGATTGTAGCTCGGTGGTACAGCGCTTGCCTCGCATGCATGAGGCACTGAGTTCGATCCTCAGCACCACATAAAAATAAATAAATAAAGATATTGTGTCCAACTACAACTAAAAAAAATATTAAAAAAAAAAAACGAACACCCCAAGACTGTGCCTAAAATACAGAATTTCATGTATCTGAATAACCGCTGTCTCTCCCTCAGTACCATATGTACTCCGTGGAATAGGGACATATTTTAAACTACTGAGATTCTTGACCAGTTTCAGGGGCCTTTTTTTTTTTTCTTTTGGTGGTGGTGGGATCAAACCCAAGGCCTCCTGCATGCTAGGTAAGCTACATCCTTAGCCTTCCAGTTTTAAACTAACACCTGAAAGAGCTAGTGAAAACTAAGAGGACAGAATATCACAAACCAAAACTTCTTTAGGGTGAGGACAGTTGGCTAAAATGGGACTTGAATATTCAAGTACACTCCTATAATAGACTGGCACCCAGCCAATATATGGCCTCTAATTACATATGATCTAATATCCCAAACAATTCTCAACAAGCGATTACCACCAAGTATACTGACACTAAATCTTAAAGAAAGGTTAACATTTGAATCCCTATTAGCATCTGGCAAAGTATAGTGAATAAATGACCACTAGACAAATAGGTGACAAATAAGTCAACATACAGGAAATAACAGTACCTACAACCTATGAAGGTAATGGTACACAGGCAAACAACTGGGACATGGGCCTCCTGTATGCTAGGTAAGCATTTTACCACTGGGCCACATCCCTAGCCTCTGCTTGAAACTTATGAAAGCTCAGAGAACTAAAACTAGGCTCTGACTTTACCAACATTTTCTGCTTTGTAGAAGGAGCAGGGTATCAAGGATTCCCCATTCTTAGAAAAAACACCCAAGGGACTCAGATTACCCTCTCCACTGATTTTAGAGCCAGAAGAGTTTTCTCATCACCAACTTAGCCTCCAGGATCCATGATATAGGCAAAGAGGTTCCTTGGAAGTGGACAAGAGTACCACAGTCACTAAAACTGGTCAGAATCTGTGCACTGGGTTACTGAGAAATAATCCCTTAGTTTCAAGACTAGGAGCATCCAAATCTGTGCTGTGGTGACACCATCAAGGAAACACCACCTTGGGAAAACACTTCCATGACCAAATGTCACCTCCATTACTGTGGTACTGAGTAATATATACAATGAACAGATATTGTGTACTTCCTACTCCCTTCTTCTGAGCGCATGGTAGTTTCACATCCCTAAATGAGGGGAGTGGACAAATGTAATAATACCTTCTGTCTCTCCCTCTTCTGAAGATATTAGGATTGTTCCTTTCCCATCTTCAATTTGGACATCTGGTGCTACCATAGCAAATTTTTCCTTCACTATCTACAAAGAAAAAAAGAGATTGAAAAATATTAATACAGGTAATTTGAGACCATTAAAAACAAAACTCTCTAGATTTCTTTTCTATAAAGGCTCTTACTTTCTCCTTTCATGAGAAAGGGGCTAGTTATTCTTTAAGAGTCCTTAGGGAAAGCAGGAAAACTAGAGATTTAGCCACATTCAACCACTAATGCAGATCAGACCAAACTTCCTCCAAATGGGACTTGAGAATTACTTGACTGGTTCTTGATATTTTCTTCCCCTGAACATTAGAAAGCAGACTACAAAATTAACATTTCATCTCAGTCTCTACACCAACCCTGTAACAGAAGGTGTTTGACAGATGGAAAAAAATCTTACTGGCCTGATTCTCAGATAACCTCATCCTTCCTGAATGCCATGTAGGTTTGGAAGATTTAGAAGTGTTCATATTCTCTTAAATACTACCTGCACCTAAAAAAGTAATATGGAGGATCTCTCTAGAGGTCTAATTACCCTCAAATAAAGGAATTATCTTCAATCTCAACAGTCAATATATTTCAACAATAATTTCTAGGAAATAAAAGGGGGGAAACAACCCTTCAGTGGCCAGTTTACCAAGATCTGCTGCCTCTCTGACCAAGATATGATTGCAAATTAATCCTCCCTATGTAGCCAGTTCTGGGAGGAAGGTCATTCCCTACCCAATTTGGGAAAGGCTTAATCACCTATCTCAAGTGATATGTAAACATGTAGCACTCTGATCGATTCAGAGAACAATTCAAAGTGCTCCCCAAAGTGGGAAGGAACACTCTTTTCAACATTTTTAAAACATCAATGAAAGTAATCTAGCCAATTTAGGAGAAACCTAAATATTTTTCTTGCTTATGTGTGTCTGTGTGGGAGGGGAAAGGTGGATGCTACTGAAGATTAGTGCCTCACTTGTTACACAAGCACTCTACCACTGAGCTACATCTCCAGTCCCCTTTATTTTGAAGCAGGGTATTATTAAGTTGTCCAGGATGGCCTCTAATTTGTGATGCTCCTTCCTTAGTCTCCTAAGTAGCTGGGATACAGGTGTGCACCAACATGCATGGCTCTGACTATATCTTAAACGCCTATTTTTTACAGACCTGCTCTAGAAGTGAATCCAGAATCAGGTCACATTACAAAAATCTATGTACTGTCACCAAGTCTCAGATCTCATAATTGATTAATAAGAGCCTCCTAGGGACTGGGGTTATGGTGCAGTGGTAGCGCGCTCGCCTAGCACGCGTGAGGCACTGGGTTCGATCCTCAGCACCACATAAAAATAAAATAAAGATATTCTGTCCACCTACAACCAAAAAATAAATATTAAAAAAAAAAAAAAAATAAGAGCCTCCTAATTTTGTGGAAATGGGTACTGTCCAACATTTACAACACCTGGAACTCTGCCAGTTATCCCTACCCTTAATACAAAGCTACTAACTGGGATTTTGCTCCACTGGAAACACAGAACTCTGCCATTCTTACAATGTATAAAAATTCCTTGTCTGATACAGGTACAACAGCCCACAACTATAATCTCAGCTAGTAGAAAGGCTAAGGCAAAGGATCTCAAGTTCAAGGCCAGCCTCAAAGAAAAGAAAAAAGCAAGCCTGGAAATACAGCTAAGTTTAGTGGTCAAGCACCCAGTTTCAATCCCTGGTACTACAAAACAAAACAAAACAAAAAACCCCTTTGTGGGTTTGGCCATAGCCAGAACATTTCCAAGACACCTCTTATCTATCCAAAAGGAAAAAAAAAAATCAGAACTACTTGAAAGGCCATGGCAGGAGGATCACAAGTCTAAGGCCAGTCTCAAGGTAAGACTCTATATTAAAATAAAAAAGATCTGGAGATGTAGTTCAGCAGTAGAGTGGCCTGGGATTTAATCTCTAGTACTGCCAAAACAAATAAACAAAAACCAGAATTTACTCACTGTGGGAAATTAAGAGCAGACAAATAAACTTACACCTTATGTACCTGGGATATGAGGCACATATTCTGGAATCAGAGAGAAAAGCCAGCAGCAATCCAGACGATGAAGTAATCCGGGAATTAGAGCAATTCACTTCAGAGCTTTTCAGAGCAATTACCTGGTATTTTGTTTCTTACAGTAATATACTGTAAAGGATAAAAGGAAACGTGGATTTTTTGTGTTAGGGAAGAGAACTGGCCCCTGAACTCACCTTATCTTGTAAGGTGAGAACGGTCACTTTGTGGACATTCAGTCGTACAGTCACCTCTGGCTTGCTGGCACACACGTAACAACTGGGATTAGGAGGATCCAGTGCACAAGGCACAAGCAGCTTCTTTCTTGGATTTGGTTGTTTATTTAAAAAAATCTTTAGAGAAAAACCAAAAGCAGAAATTAGAAATGTGAATTACAAGCCGGGCGCAGTGGCGCATGCCTATAATCACAGCACTTTGGGAGGCTGAGACAGGAGAACTTTGAGTTCAAAGCCAGCCTCAGCAATGGCGAGGTGCTAAGCAACTCAGTGAGACCCTATCTCTACATAAAACACAAAATAAGGCTGGGGATGTGGCTCAGTGGTCGAGCACCCTCGAGTTCAATCTCTGGCATGCATGCATAATAAATAAATAAATAAGGGAGAGAGAGAAATGTGAATTACAATTTTATACTCCAATCTAAAAATCATTTTGTGTATTCAATAAAAAAAAACATTAAACATTCTCCTGTAGCTGGTAAGAATCAGGAAAATCATGACTTTTTTAAGAGTGGATTTTCAATCTTCTTTTCTATTCAGCTACCATATAAATAGCTGAGTTTACTGAAGATAGCTATTTGTACAGTACACACTCCACAAGCTTCTGCCAACTAATTTAGCAAGAGTCTAAGCCTAGCTGATATTTGTCTCTGGTATCATCATTAAATCAGCTTCTGGGTATCCTTCCCAGTTTTTATTCTCAGTTACTTTAAGTAAACTACTTGGTAAGACCAACACACTTCTGCAATTAATGATAATGCTTTCACAGATACATGGAACAAAAGTGACTAACTTTCCAAATTTTCTAGGACAATTAAAATGATAACATTTATGGAAATAGGAAAAAGATACTGGTAATAATGCCATTTCTCTAATTATCTTCCCTCCCCCCAAAAATTAAGAACCAAGGCAAATTTTTAAAAAAATTACACTGAATTAGGAAAGGTCCCAATCTTAAACTACTACAAAGTTTGGTGCACTACTAGCAAGATTCAACACAAATACAACAAATGTCAGAAGAACACAAGAAACTGAGATACAAATCTTCATTATGTGTCCACAATGTAGTACTGTGTCTGCTAAGAATCATTAACTTTAAAGGAGAACGCTATAGATTCCCCCAAGTTTAAAGGAGTAAATTCTTGGAGATTAAGTAGAGTCTGCCTCTGTAGTTTTTCCCTACAATGAATACTGGCTATGTGGCAGGGCTGGAAGCAAACTGGTCAAGCTAAACAGCACAAATGGGGGAAACATTTGACTTTGGGCTTTGCCAGGAAGATTAAGTATACTAAGGAAAGCAATAATAAAACACAATTGGGATTAGAGGTATAGCTCACAGATTGCGTACTTTGTGTAAGGCCCTTAGATCAATCCTCACCCCAAAAGAGGCATCACTCTCAATACCCAGGCTGACACTATTAATTTATCTTAATATTCATTTATAAAAATGAACAAAATAAATCCAGATCTATATGTATCAACAGTCCAAGAGTTGGATGGAAATGAGCAAGCAAAGAAATCAGAAGGATGTTACAGGAAACTGACACTTATAATCCCAGCACTTTGGGAGGCTGAGACAGGAGAATCGCAAGTTCTAAGCCATCCTCAGCAAGGGTGAGGAGGTGCTAAACAACTCAGTGAGACCCTGTCTCTAAAAACACAAAATAGGGCTGGAGATGTGGCTCCAGTGGTCAAATACCCCTGAGTTCAATCCCTGGTACCAAAAACAAACAAACACACACACACACACATATATAAAATGGTGAAGTGACCATTCACTACACACACACACACACACACACACACAGATATAAAAAATAAAGGCTGGAGATTAGTTCAGTAATAGAATGCTTGCTGAGCACATGTGAGACCCTGGGTTAGATCCCCAGCACTGCCCAACAACAATAATGAAATAAACAGTATATCATTAACTTTGAAAAATAAGAGTAACATTGAAGTCCAGACATTTTTAAAAATTCCTAAAAAGTAAATGGGTCCTTTTACTACAATATTATAATAAAAAGGAGAACATAAACAGCAGCAAAAGTACTGGTTAATCTAATTTTTAAAAAAAATTTTTTTTATTGAAGGTGAGCACAGTATCTTTGTTTTTTATTTATTTTTATGTGGTGCTGAGGATCGAACCCAGTGCCTCACGCATGCGAGGCAAGCGTTCTACCACTGAGCCACAATCCCAGCCCCTAATCTAATTTTTTAGGAAGCTTCTTTGAGCTGGTAAGAAAGCAAAGCATCTTCAGACATAAACTCAATAATGAAAGCAGGAATCTAAGCAGCATATCTAAGTGGTTTAGTCTTAGGGGAGAGGGGCAGCGACGGCGGCAAGGAACTGAACACAAGGGTGCTTAACCACCAAGCCATACCCCTAGCATTTTGAGATAGGGCCTAAGTTGCCTAGGTCCTCACTATGTTGCTGAGGCTGGCTTGAAGTTGTGATCATTCTGCCTCAGCCTCTGAAGCCCCTAGGATTACAGGTGTATGCCATGGTGCCTGGCCAAGTGGTTTAGCATTAAGAGATACATCTAGTCCATCCTTTATTAATATAGGAACTCTTTCAAAGATCTGGAAATGAAGGAGAACAAAGAGAAAAACAGCTTCCATATAGAAACAACAAGAGAAATTATCCTGGGGCTGGGGTTGTGGCGCAGTGGCAGCGTGCTCGCCTAGCATGCATGAGGCACTGGGTTCGATCCTCAGCACCACGTAAAAATAAAATAAAGATATTCTGTCTGCCTACAACTAAAAAATAAATATTAAAAAAAA
Organism: Geosciurus inauris; assembly: GCA_004024805.1. NCBI lineage: Eukaryota > Metazoa > Chordata > Mammalia > Rodentia > Sciuridae > Geosciurus > Geosciurus inauris. The sequence continues at coordinate 48,979 of PVHX01011419.1, read as the reverse complement.
AAATTATCCTGACTTTGGGGGTCAGTGGAAGGGGAAATGTCTTTTCATATCATTCATTATAGTAAGACAGGAATCAAGCAGATTTTCTGTCTAAACAAATATAGGTTGAAAACCTAAAGCTGAGAATCTAAAAGTGGTCCTAGAAATGGGAATGGAGCTCAGTGGCACAGTAATTGCCTAGCATGCACTGGCCCTGGCTTCAATATCCAATACCACAAAAAGAAAAAGTCGAAGCCAGGTGCAGTGGCACACGCCTGTAATCCCAGCACTTAGGGAGGCTGAGACAGGAGAATCTCGAGTTCAAAGCCAGCCTCAGCAATGGTGAGGCACTAAGCAACTCAGTGAGACCCTGTCTCTACATAAAACACAAAATACGGCTGGGGATGTGGCTCAGTAGTCAAGTACCCTTAAGTTCAATAATGGAACGGAACAGAACGGAAAGGAAAGGAAAAGTCATCCTAGGTTGGTAATGTACCTAAAATATAAGTAAGTGCAAATGCTCTGTGAAGTAATGTACTTTAGGTACCTCACTTAAGCAAACAAAACACAGCTCTAAGAGAAATGACAGGACACATCCATAAAGATTTCAGACATGAATATCAAAGAATATAAAATAACTTTAAAATAAAAGAGAATGAAAAGAATGACCAAAGACCAGAATATGAAATAACCACTTTTTAAAAAAACTATAGGCAACTCTCAGAATCAGAAAAACTTTTTAATATATGAATATCGTGCTGAATTTCTTCAAGACTTTGGTAAAATTGGAAATGTTAGAAGCAAATTAGCTTCTGTTTTCATTTATTAGACAAAAATAAAAGACATCAATGTGCTTTCTTTTCTTTTCTACTGAAATTTCCAGGGAGATTACTTAAACATGCACTCATACAAGACAACTGAAACAATTATTTTTCCACTACTTTAAACCAATTTTGTTGTTTAAATTTTAAAAACTGTTCATTTAATGTGCTTTTCATACTTTGGAGGGGCATGTGTGTGATAATGATTGCATTCAGGGGCATGCACATACAAAGCAAATGCTCTACTACTGACTATACCCCAACTTCTATAATTTTAAAAAGATGTTTAATTAAAAAGACAAACAGAAATACTCACTGTTCTACACTGGTCTATTTTTCCTGATAAAATCTTCAGTCCTTCCAGTACTATCAATCCGGCAATCACTGCATTAGTAGTAGCAATAGCAGGAATAATGTTCCCTGCCATTGCTGTGGGGGGAAAAAGATGAACATGTTTAGCTGTTAAAAAAGAAAAAACAACTTTGAGGTTTTGATGATACAAATGAAGTACAAAACAACTTACATTTTATATCAAACCTGCTCTTCATATTCATACTGAAAATATGCATCCTGAGATTTGCAGCAGAAGTGACAAAATCCATTGCAGATGGGTCATCCTGCCAATAATATAAATTATTTAACAAGTTGTCCCGTGAACTTACTAGCTTGACTAGTACTACTTTCAGAAGAGTACTTTCACATATTTATAATATTGCAGACAATTAACCAGAACAAGAGGTTGACTACAAAAGAGAGCTACTCTGATAAGTAGCATGGAAAAGGGGCAAGGGTTCATGATCTCTGGTCTAGGAATACAGTAAAAACAAAAACAAAAACAAAATAAAACAAAAACAACAACAAAAAAAAACATCAAAGCCAGGCACAGTGGTGTACACCTGTAATCCCAGCACTTTGGGAGGCTGAGACAGGAGAATGGCGAGTTCACAGCCAGCCTCAGTAAAAGTGAGGCACTAAGCAATTCAGTGAGACCCTGTCTCTAACTAAAAACGCAAAACAGGGCCACGGATGTGGCTCAGTGGTCGAATACTCCTGAGTTCAATCCCTGGTACCCCCCCACCCCCCAAATCAAAAACTATCATGCAGGGGCTGGGGTTGTAGCTCAGTGGTAGAGCGCTTGTCTAGTACACATGAGGCACTGGGTTGGATCCTCAGCACCACATATAAATAATAAATGAATAAAATAAAGATCCCTCAACAACTAAAATAAATAAATAAATAAATATATAAAGTATTTAAAAAAAAAACTACCATGCAGCTGGGAGCGGCAGTGCAAGCCTGTAGTCCCAGTACTTTGCGAGGCTGAGACAGGAGAATCGTGAGTTCAAAGCCAGCCTCAGCAATGGCAAGGTGCTGAGCAACTCAGTGAGACCCTGTCTCTACATAAAACACAAAATAGGGCTGGGGATGTGGCTCAGTGGTCGAGTACCTGAGTTCAATCCCCAGTACCAAAAAAAAACAAAAACAAAAACAAAAACAAAACCCCACCATGCTTCTAGGAGATCCCTCACGCTTAAACAAATACACTGGGGGGCTGGGGCTGTAGCTCAGTGGTAGAGTGCTTGCCTCGCATGCGTTGAGTCACTGGGTTCGATCCTCAGCACCACATAAAAATAAATAAATAAAATAAAGATATTGCGTCCATCTACAACTAAAAAAAATACACTGGGGACCAAGTATGTAATACACAAAAATCCCAATTCCATTCATTGATAGTGAGTTCACTAGTTAGTAATGAGATGGTCGCTGGATAAGCACAAAAGACAGAGGCTGTTTGACAAAACAGTTTCATTAAAGTCTCAGAAAGACCTGGACTATTACTTTCAGCTCTCCTCCTCCAAACTCCCTTCATAGATACCATTCACCCATATATGCTGTTTCTTCAGATAATGAAACATGATCAAAGTTTTTTCTTTACAATTTGCATTTTTCTTGAGGCCATATACTAGACTCTTTAATTAGATTTCGGTAAGGCTTTCTGCTTTGAATTAAGAAGATATAACAGGATGGAAGAAAACATTTTGGATATGCCCCTTTCACTAGCAATGAATGTCCTGTGCAGAACTCTTCAGTGTATAAAACTAGAGCTGTAGGAGTCAGCTCTAGTTCAGTGGATCTGCTGAGAAAGGACTTACCAAGCCATATTAATATTTTATTCAGCCTTTGGGTCACGTTTCAGCTAATAAGAATGACCACCACTAGGGGTGAATGCTGTTTTGCATGGCCCATAGTAATGCCTGGAGCAAAGGCTCGGAGTTTGGCATTTGTTCATCACCATATACCTAGTTCATCCCCAAATTCAAAATACTACTCCCTGTCACGACTGTTTCTACTTCTATTTTCTGGTAAATTCTTGAGTTGAGATGTAACTGTCTCTCTCTTTAAGAAGATGCTTTTTTATTCTTAAAGAAAAAAGAAAAAGAGCTGTTAGGAAGTGAGTTCCTTCATGTATTTATTAACTGGCTATGCAACTTCAGACAAATCAACCTCACAAGGTTGTGCTAAGGATGAGTAAGTATATTTAACATTATCAATAGTGTGCATCAGGTACTTCTGAGGCAACTGGCTTATGATACCCATTGGTATAAGGACTTTACTAAAGAGGGTAACAATTTGCAGTTCCAAGGGTTTTTCCCTCTAAACTGATTAAAAAAACAGTTTGTATGATGGCATACACCTATAATTGCAGTGACTCAGGAAGCGGAGACAGCAGGATAGCAAGTTTAAGGCCAGACTGGGAACTCAAACTTTGGGAGATCTTGTTTCAAAAATCAAATAAATAAATTAAATAAAACAAAACCAAGGGTGCGGTGGCTCACGCTTGTAATCCCAGCACTTAGGGAGGCTGAGACAGGAGAATCGCGAGTTCAAAGCCAGCCTCAGCAAGGGCAAGGCGCTAAGCAACTCAGTGAGACCCTGTCTCTACATAAAACACAAAATAGGGCTGGGGATGTGGCTCAGGGTTCGAGTGCCCCTGAGTTCAATCCCCGGTACAAAAAAAAAAAAAAAAAAAAAACAAAACAAAACCAAAAAAAGGGTTGGGAATGTAGCTCAGTGTTTGAGTGCCTCAGGATCCAATCCTGCAATCATAAAATACAAAAAAGCTTCAAGAGCCAGGTGCAGTAGCGCATGCTTGTAATCCCAGCAACTTGGGATGCTAAGGCAGGAGGATAGAAAGTTTAAAGCCACATTAAATGAGGTTGCACATTTTATAAAACCTGAAACTGAAGACCCTAAAAAACAAAAGAAAAAAGAAAGAGCAAAGCCAGTCCCAGCAACGTAGGGAGGCCCTGTCTCAAAAGAGCTAGCATTACAGCTCAGAGGCAAAGCATTCCTAGGTTCAATCTCCAGTAACACCCCCACTCCCAAAGGCCTCAAGAAAAATCTGCCAGCTTCAAGACAGGCATGGTGGCGCACACCTGTAATCCCAGCACTCTGGGAGTGCTGAGAATGGAGAACTGCAAGTTCAAAGCCAGCCTCAGCAATTGTGCGGCACTAAGCAATTCAGTGAGACCCTATCTCTACATGAAAAACAAAACAGAGCTGGGGATGTGGCTCAGCCGTCAAGTACTCCTGAGTTCAATCCCCAGTACCCGACCTCCCTCCTCCGACACAAAAAATTTACCAGCTTCATTTTAGATGTCCAGTTAAACAAAAGTTCCAAAATGTGTGCACAGAAAGTTATCTTAGATTTCTAAAATTGGTCAGACTCTTTCCCTTACTTTAAAATTCTTAGCTGCACATAAACTTTACCAGATAAATCACCAACTACAATTAAAATTAAACAAAATGAACTCAAAATACAATATGTAACGGCAGAGTACTATTAAATATTACTTTAAGAATAAATATATTTTGTTTTTTATACTAGGAAGTATTTCTCTTAGATCTCTACAGTTGTACCTATTTCAATAAAAAAGCAATTTTATTACTTTCAAGGTCAAATAAACAGCCAATGAGCCTGTCATTCTGAAAAGATTTCATGATTGCTCTAAATAAGTCTGTATTACAGAGTATCTTTTTGCTTAAGTCAATAAAACATTCCACTAATAAAATTTACATTTTTCCCAGTCAACGTAATTATAAATGTATTACTAGAATCCAAAATAAAAGTTTTATAATATTGTTCAAATTCATTTATAGAAAATTCACACTTCAAATACAGGAACTGGAGGGCTGGGATATAGCTCAGTAGAACAGCACTTGCCTACCATGAATTAGGGCCTGGGTTTAATTGCCAGTAATGTCAAAAGAAAAAGAAGAAAAAAAAAAAAAGAATCTGACATATATAGTAACTGGAGATGAAAACATCCAAACCAAATTAGAGATATTTCCTCAAAATCTGGTAGAATAAATGGTATCTAAAAAACTGCTAGTTGCAATTACAGCTTAAGAACATACATCTCCTATATAAGCAATAGATACACATTTTCAATACTAACCTTATCCCATATGAGCTCAGCTCCATCTCCTTTTTCTGCTAAATGAACTCTCAAAGTCTCAATGCTCTTTGAAAACAAACTTGCATAGCTCTTTACATCTAGAACCTGCTGGTCTTTTAGACCCAACTGAGGTTCATTTTGTTGATCTGATGCATTGGATTGTTCTCCTAAAATAAAAAAAAAATTTTAAATTACAAATTTCAATAAGCATCAATTCTTTTTTTTTAATTTCTTTTTTTTTAGTTGTAGATGGACACAATGTCTTTATTTTATTGCTTTGTATGTGGTGCTGAGGATCGAACCCAGGGCCTCACGCATGCGAGGCAAGCGCTCTACCGCTGAGCTACAATCCCAGCCCAATAAGCATCAATTCTTGACTGTGTTCTACATAATAAACCCGATCCTAGACCAATTCTTTTTGGTCTACATATAAAGCAAATCTCATTGAAATTGTATCACTATAGCACATGAAGACTGTTAAAATGGAGACAAAAAAGGTACAAGGCTATCAGGACTTGGGTTACTGGGAGATTCATGGATGTAACAGAGATAATAAGTATTATGCCTAATACATAGTTAGCACTCAGTAGATGGAAGCTATTGGATCCTACTTCAATTTGCCTAGTAAACTAAGCATCTTATTTTTTTAAACACATTTTTAGTTGTAGATAGACACAATACTTTTATTTATTTTTATGTGGTGCTGAGGATTGAACCCAGTGCCTCACGCATGCTAGGCAAGGACTATACCATTGAGCTACAATCCCAGGCCTAATCATCTTATATTATTGAAAACTGTTTCAAAGTGGTGCCTCAAGTCTCCTGGGAACTTTTAAGTTCCAATGTGCCCCACATTGCTGTGCACATACTGCAATAGAGTTCACATGAAGGAGAGACACAATGTCCCGATGAAGATTAGAATAAGGAAGTGGTCGCTAAAATAGTTTCCTGCGCTTAAATGCGGCGGGCGGGGGGGAGGGTGTTTACCAAGGATTGAACAGCACTAGACCACTGAGCCACATATCCAGCCCCATTTTGTGTTTTGTTTAGAGACAGGGTCTCACTAAGTTGCTAAGTGCCTTGCTAAATTGCTGAGGCTGGCTTTGAACTCACAATCCTTTTGCCTCAGCCTCCTAAGCCACTGGAATTACAGGTATGTGCCACTGTGCCCAGGTCCTGTGTTTAAATTTCAAAATGTGTTTTAAAATTAAATCTAAAAATCACAAATGTACAAAGATAGATGAACATAAATAGTCATCACAACACTTTGTTTCAGGGAATATATGAAGTAACTACATATTAATCAATAAGTAACTAGTTAAATAATACTGAATGAAATAAGCAAGCCAAACTATAAAAAGAGTACTGGGTATGGTGGTGCATACCTGTAATCCTAGCTAGGAGAGTAGCTGAGTCAGGAGGATCTCAAGTTTGAGGACAGCTTTAGCAACTCAGTGAGACTCTGTCTCAAACTAAAAAACAAGAACTAGGGAGTAGCTCAGTGGTAAAGTTCCCCTAGGTTCAATCTAGTATACCCCCTGCAAAGCAGATACAAACAATATGACTCCATTTACATAATATGTGTACATGACTGCCTGTATCTGTGTGCATAGATAGGATGATTAGAACATTCCCTAAAATATTAATAGTGGCTATTTCTCTGAGTATACATCTAATGATTTTTTTTCATATGATGAATTACTTGAATGTACGAACACATACCAGTTTCCAGAAAAAATAGAGTACCAAAGAGGTAATTTTCAATTTAGGTATTCTAAAAACTAAAACATATTCTATTTTTTTTTAAGTGTAAGATGGAATAGAGAGTTTATTCTTTATTTCTTTTATGTGGTGCTGAGGATCAAACCCAGTGCCTCACACATGCTAGGCAAGTGCTCTACCACTGAGTCACAACCCAAGTTGACTGACTAAAATTTATTTTTTACCTTGACTCTGTACTTCAGCCCAGTCCAATGGAACAGGAGGTTTCCTTTTCCGCCATAGTTTGTCCATTGTCAACAGATACCTGATATCATCTTTAAAAAGCTTAAGAAAAAAAGAAAGAAAAGATAAATCCCATAAATCCTACAAGTCCTAAGTTGATAAAACACATTAAAATTCATTAATGATTACTTTAAAATCTGATTTAAAAACACATGTAAAGGCACCACACATGCCTGTAATCCCAGTGGCTCAGGAGGCTGAAGCAGGAGGATGGCAAGTTCAACGTCAGCCTCAGCAAAAGCAAGGCACTAAGCAACTCAGTGAGACCCTGTCTCTAAATAAAAATACAAACTAAGGCTGGGTCTGGGGCTCAGTGGTCAAGTGCCCCTGAGTACAAACCCTGGTACCAAAACAAACAAAAAAAACCCACAAAAAAAACATATACCAAATGCCAATTAACAATTTTTAATTGTTTTTAATTTTTAATTTTTTTAAAAGCCATTAAAAAAATTTAGATTTTTCACAAAATGAAACTGTACACAGAATCCATACATGTAAAATAGTTGAAACCAATAAAACAATCAGGAGCAGAAGATCTAGAGAAATTGAGGATAAGGGAATGCTGACTGCCCCATCTTTCTGAACCTCCTCCTCCAAAGTTCCTCTAAAATTCCAAAGTTCAGTCTGAAGCATAATCTCACAAATTAAAGGGATCAATAAACACTATCAATAAACTACAAGAATTGAGGGGCTGGGATTGTAGCTTAGCGGTAGAGCGCTTGCCTCGCATGCGTGAGGCCCTGGGTTCGATCCTCAGCGCCACATACAAAGCAATAAAATAAAGATATTATGTCCATCTACAACTAAAAAAAATTTTAAAATAAATAAAAATAAAAATAAACTACAAGAATTGAATACAACTACTGATCCTAGAGAATCAAGTGAATGATATCTTCAAGTTCGTTAATACAGGTCAATAAAGCATACATATTCTAAAACTACCCAGTTACAAAATTTCTTAACTATCTATAACATCTCTGAAATGTGCCTCCCCCCTCTAAAATATCTACATGTGCAGAAAAAAAATATAGAAAAGGTACAAAACCCCCAAACACACAATTATTATAATAAAAACACTACCACATGTAGACTAACAAAACAAAACATAGTAGGATTTCAGATATTTTACGTATTTTTACTTTTTCCTTATTATCATCTTTCTTGCTCTCTCTCTTCCCCTTTTGTGGCATGAGGGATGGGACTCAGGGATTCCCACATACTAGGCAAGGGCTCTTGAGGATGGGGCATCCCCTTAATGATCTTTTCTATTTGTGACTAACTTACTCAACATATTTACAGCAGGTACCAGGTAACAATGTACCTTTGGCTAAACTGAATTATAACAATTTCTAACAAAACATATGCAATCCTTAATCTCTGGAAAACAAGCCAAATATATAAATAATTACAATAAAATTTAGTAGAAAAACCACAAAGCTGAAAACCATGAAGATTTTTGTTTTACCTATCTAAGGCATAGGAAAAGAATACAAGGTAGACAGTAACATCTGAAATGGGTACATAGGCAATAAGTTCATTATGATATGGGTAACAAATGAGGCTAAAAACAACTCGTAGAGGATAGTCAATATCTGGCTGTCAAACGTCTGCCAGACAAGAATGAACCAGTAGTTTTCTTTTTTTTTTTTTTTTGGTACCAGGGATTGAACTCAGGGGCACTCGACCCCTGAGCCACATCCCCAGCCCTATTTTGTGTTTTATGTAGAGACAGGGTCTCACTGAGTTGCTTAGCACCTCGCCATTGCTGAGGCTGGCTTTGAACTCGCGATTCTCTTGTCTCAGCCTCCCTAAGTGCTGGGATTACAAGCGTG
>PVHX01011419.1:0-39783 GCA_004024805.1 Geosciurus inauris | reverse complement strand
TCAGTAGTTTTCTAAGCATAAACTCCATGTGTTTCTCTTTTATCCAACTATTAAACATTAGTAATCCTTCAGACTTCTGTATTATCCTATCGTCTCTGATACTTCATGCCCATTTCCACTAATTAAATCAAATCTATAAACTCAAATCCCAAACACATCCTTAGCCTAAACCTCTCTACTTACCTACAGAACCACTTGTCATTGCTCTGACGGTCCACAGCAACCTCAAGTTCGAAACTGATTCTATTACCTTCCTCTATTCTCTCAATCCCCAAATTTACTTCTTGCCTCACCTGTCCATACTATTCACCTGCCCAACAAGAAACCAGGTTATCATTCCTGATTCCTCATTGTATAGATCCGAAGTCTTACTGAGTCTACTTTTCCATGCTCCACTGTGATTACGGACGGTCTGTACCCTGAATTAATTTGGCACTGCACAACTCCAGGGGTTCTGTCCATATTAATTACAAAATGAATGTCAAGTTTTAGAGTAGCACACTACATCCCCCTCCATGTCTTTACAGTGATCCTACAAGATAAGCTTTCAATAAATTCCCACTGTTGCAGTATAACATCCTTAACACAGCCCAGAAAGCCTTGTTTAATATGCTCTTACCTTGACTTTCAGTCTATCTTTCCACTTTCCCCTTGAACAGGAATGATTTCAGTTTTTCAACTGAGATTTTTTTGTACATGTTGCACTTCTATTCCCATCCTTATTCTTTATAGTCTTGAGTTTAAATGTCACCTCCTCTATAAAGCCTTTTTTTTTTTTTTTGGTACTGGGGATTGAACTCAGGGGAATTTGACCACTGAGCAACATCCCCAGCCCTCTTTTGTGTTTTATGTAGAGACAGGGTCTCACTGAGTTGCTTAGCGCCTTGCTGTTGCTGAGGCTGGCTTTGAACTCACAATTCTCCTGTCTCAGCCTCCCTAAGTGCTGGGATTACAGGCTTGAGCCACCACACCCGGTTTACAAAGCCTCTTTTGAACCCTTTGGAACTCAGGAATTCAAAAACACCTGAACTTAGTATCATTAAACACTGAATCTGGAATTACTTGTTCACTATTTGATTTCCTATCCACAGCAGAGGTGTCTTGTTCACTCCTAAATCCCCAATACTTAAAGAAGTGTCCAGCACAAAGCAGATGCTTAAACTTATCTACTCAACAAGAGACTATAGATGCACTTCAGATTATTCTGGTATTCAAATGTTGCTCAGATTACATTGAAAATAAGTGCCAAGGATACCACTTTGAAAATTATTACTGCTGTCACATCAGTGTTTAGTGCATTTTAAGTATAACAGAAATAAAAACAATTTTTCAAGAAAAAGGTTTTGTGATTGAAATAAATGTGACAGGCTTAAGGGAGTCAACCTCTCAAACACAAGGAAGTTAATATAAGCTGGAGAGAACAGCAGGCCATTTGCTTAAGATAGTGGGACCTACAGCCAGGCGCGGTGGCTCAAGCCTGTAATCCCAGCACTTAGGGAGGCTGAGACAGGAGAATCGCGAGTTCAAAGCCAGCCTCAGCAATGGCAAGGCGCTAAGCAAGCAACTCAGTGAGACCCTGTCTCTACATAAAACACAAAATAGGGCTGAGGATGTGGCTCAGGGGGTCGTGTGCCCCTGAGTTCAATCCCCAGTACCAAAAAAAAAAGGATAGTGGGACCTACATATATTGGAAAGCAGATAGAAGGAGCCAGGAAACATCCAAGACACAGTGGAGGGGAAATACTGTTTGAAGAACATACAAAGGGAAAGAAAATGCCCTCTAGAAAAGTTAGCCTTTACCAAAAGAAGTTTCTCTTCCAAATGAACAAAGAGATAACAGAGCCTGCAGTGAAGTGGGATATTCTCAGCCTCTCAATGAAGTGGTAAATTATGTCCAATGGCTACAAACCTCTTACTATAAGCTTAAGATCACGTCTTTAGGGTAGCAAGTGTGAATTAGAAATTTAAGAAAAACTGAGGGGCTGAAGTTGTGGCTCAGTGGTAGAGCACTTGCCTAGCACGTGTGAGGCACTGGGTTCAATTCTCAGCACTACATATAAATAAATGAATAAAAGAAAGGCCTATCAACAACTAAAAAGAAAACCTGAGGCTGGGCACGGTGGCTCATGCCTGTAATCTCAGCACTTTGGGAGGCTGAGACAGAAGAATCACGAGTTCAAAGCCAGCCTCAGCAACAGAGAGACTCTAAGCAACTCAGTGAACTCTGTCTCTAAATAAAATACAAAATAGGGCTGGAGACGTGGCTCAGGGGTCGAGTATCCATGAGTTCAATTCCTAGTACCCCCCCCTCAAAAAACGGAAAGAAAAACCTTGTAAGTTTTCTAGAACTATCCTGCCTATTATGTTATTTACATAAACTGAAGAAGAACAAGAGTTTAGAATTCAAGGGGGATTTAGAACATTTCAGTCAAAACTGCTAACAGAAGATTTGAGCGGGAAAGGGACAAAAGGGATAAACTAAAATTGTTTATTAAGAAAATCAACTTCTGTAAGTGTAAGAGAAGACAACAAAGAGGAGGATGGAAGCAAGCCTCTATATTTACCTCCTGTAGAGATGCTAACCTGATACTTTAGTATAGGCACTAAAATTTCCAAACTTGCATAAGCTGACTATATCAATCATTTTGTTAGGACATTAGCATATACATACAAAAAGGTTTAATTCAATTTTATGTACTGCTTTAAAACAAATACAATCAGATTAATAGATCTATCCACAATTATAAAGAAGGTAAACCTAGGCTGGGCACAGTGACACATGCCTGTAATCTCAGCAACTCCAGAGGCTAAAACAGGAGAATCACAAGTTTAAGGCCAGCCTCAGTAACAAGTCAGTGAAAACTTGTTTAAAAATAGAATATGAAAAGGGTTAGGGATATAGTTCAGTGTTAAAGCACCTCTAAGTTAAATCCCCAGGGGAAAAAAAAAATAAACCTAACCTTGGTAAAAAGTTTCACTGGATCATATCCAGTTGATTTTGCCCATTCCTTTGTGGAAATACGTTTAATGTCACCATCTTCATTAGATGCTCGGGCTCTGGCTTCAGCTTCTGTTGGTTCCCCTATAAAACAATAGCATTGTATTTTCAATGTAAAGCTGAGCTCTTACATGTGGGGGTAAAATGTCACTCACAAAAGTAACTCAAAAACAACACATTCTAAGTTCAAGGAGAAAGGAAATAAAATAGTTATCAGCATCTTTTTTGTGCCTCTTTTTTTATTTTTTGGTACTGGAGATTGAACTCAGGGACACTCGACCACTGAGCCACATCCCCAGCCCTATTTTGTGTTTTATGTAGAGACAGGGTCTCACTGAGTTGCTTAGCACCTTGCCACTGCTGAGGCTGGCTTTGAACTCGTGATTCTCCTGTCTCAGCCTCCCTAAGTGCTGGGATTACAGGCTTGCGCCACTGCACTCGGCTTTGTGCCTCTTTTGAAGGCTACATGTATAATAGTTAAAGAATGCTTCTGTCATTAGCTCTGGGAACAACTCCTAACTCTATTACACATTTCCCTCTATCTCGATTTCCTCACCAGTGACATGGAACTACCCTTTTGGTAAACACTGTTTTAAAATTGAAACAATAGTTGGGCGCGGTGGCGTAAGCCTGTAATCCTAGCACTTAGGGATGCTGAGATAGGAGAATCACAAGTTCAAAGCCAGCCTCAGCAGTGGCGAGGCGCTAAGCAACTCAGTGAGACCGTGTCTCTACATAAAACACAAAATAGGGCTGGGGAGGTGGCTCAGTGGTTGAGTGCCCCTGAGTTCAATCTCCAGTACAAAAAAAAATTGAAACAACAAATTTTAAGAACATAACAAGAACTATAACTTTTCTCTTAAGTTATCAATATCAAATTAACAAAATAAAGACAGTAGCCACAATAAGAACACATGTCAAATAGTTTACTCACATGCAGCTTCAGGATCAGCTCTGTCAGGTGACACTTCTTGATCAGCATCTTCTTCACCGAACAATTGGCTGTTAATTTAAGAGCAATAAGTATTTATGAACACCAAGAAATTCCTTTTTTTTTTGGTACCAGAGATTGAACTCAGGGGTACTCAACCACTGAACCACATCCTCAGCCCTATTTTGTGTTTTATGTAGAGACAGGGTCTCACTGAGTTGTTTAGTGCCTTGCCATTGCTGAGGCTGGCTTGGAACTCATGATTCTCCTGTCTCAGCCTCCCAAAGTGCTAGGATTATAGGTGTGCGCCACCGTGCGCCACCTGCTGTTATGTATCTTTATTGCTGCACAGTCTTAAGAAATAGAAATTAAGCTGAGATTCTCCTTAATTAATCACATTACCCTAAAAACTGTTTAATGACTTATGGATATGAAACTTTCCAATCTTTCCTCAAGGATATGACTTAAGTTATTTGACAAAAATCCTTTAAAAAAAAAAACCACTATATTCTTAAAGCTTATAATTCATTTTAGAAGAAAATGCTCTTCGGTTGAATCAATTTAACTCCCAATAATGGCAGTCTAAGAGTTCCTATTGATTCACATCCTCTCTAGACTTAATGCTTTGTCAACTAGTAAGTGTAAAATGTATCTAGCTATGTAGTCTTAATGTCTAAGTTTGTACATTAGTTGTAGGGTTAAACACATCTTTATGTGTTGCTTGTTTGGATTTCCCGTTGAGTAAAAAATGCCTGCTGTAGTTTTATCAGATTACCTTTTTGTTTTCTTTTTTCCGTTGTGACGCTAGGAATCAAACCTAGAGCTTTTGCATGATAGGCAATGTTTTACCACTGAGTTATACCCATCCCTCCATCTTTTTTTTACTGATCACATCTTTCTCTTATTCTAGATAACAATCTTCACCTGACTGACACAAATCTTTTCTCCTACACAATGGCCTGTTATTTAATCCATCATGTAATGTTTTCTCATGATAAGTCGTATTTAATGGATTTGAAGGTATTAATCTTTTCTTTTACTGTTAATGCCCAGGCTGGCCTGGAACTCCTATTCTCAAGTAATCCTTCTGTCTCAGTCTCCCAAGTAGCTGGGACTACAGAGGGTACTATCAGACCCAGCTTGGTTTATCTACTTTTAAATTACATATTCTAAATACCTGATGTTGTATATAGAAATGCAGTTAGTTGCCGGGCACAGTGGTGCACACCTATTATCCCAGCACTTTGGGAGGCAGAGACAGGCGGATCACAAGTTCAAAGTCAGCCTCAGCAATGGTGAGGTACTTAGCGAGTCAGTAAGACCCTGTCTCTACATATAATACAAAATAGGGCTAGGGGTGTGGCTTAGTGGTCAGGTCCCCCCAAATCCAATCCCCAGTACCAAAAAAGAAAAAAAAAGATATGCAGTTAGTTGTTTTCATAATAATTTTCTGGCTGGCTACATTGCTGTTAAGTGTCATTTCTAATAAGTTGTTTATAGATTCTTTAGAGTTTTCTATGTAGGTACCAACCACATTGCATGCAAATGACCACAGTTTGTTTTATCCTTTCCTTCCTTTGAGACAGGGTCTTCCTATGTTGTCTCAAATTCCTGGACTCAAAGGATTCTCCTGCCTCAATATCTGGAACGGCTGGGACAACAGGTATGCATCACTGTGTCCAGCTCCCCCAATCCTTTTTTTCAGTGCTGGTGACTGAACCCAGGGTATCATGCATACTAGGCAAGCACTTTAGCAGTCATACTCCAGTTCCTTTCTCAATTCTTAAGCCAGTATTTTCCTTTACTTACTGTGCTGGTTGGTAGTAGAACAACCAAATAGAAGCATCAATAATGGGCATCCTTATCTTAACCCTCACTTCAGAACAGTTTTACAATGAAAGGAAAGCTTACATTAAGTACATGGATGGCAAATATGTGAGCGAAGTTTTTAACAATCTGAGTGGGAGTTTACACATACATAGAGAAGCTAAAATGATTCATGTAGTATTGGACTATAGTTTAAAATGAACTCATGTTTACCTTAAAATAGTTAAGAGATGGTTAGAAATAGGAATACAGATACCTTCAGAGATTTGTATAAACATTTATTTTCTGTTCTACCAGCTAAGAGGGCCTAAAATGACACCCTAGTTGCATGCCTACATATAGAGACTTAATTTTATAAAATCATTGTTCAATAAAAGAACTAGGATTCAACAGAAATGGCTTGGGCTGGGACTGTAGCTCAGTGGCAGAGCACTTTGCCTAGCATGTGTGAGGCACTGGGTTCTATCCTTAGCACCACATAAAAATAAACAAAATAAAGGCATTCTTGTCCATCTACAACTACAAAAATTTTTGAAAAAAGAAATGGCTTATTCTAGAGGCAGGAAACATATAAAATGTGTCTGAGACATCTTGTACAGCTAGAAAGTAAGGAACTACTCAAAATAACCACACATTGATGAGGGTAGGTCAAAAGAGCACAGAGCCAATTGAAAGATCTCCCAAGAGCCAAAGCTAGAATAACTTGAGCGAAAAAATAAATATTGGATTACAACCCAAAGTAAGAAATATATTCAACGTCAATGAGTTCACATAGATATAAATGACTAAATAATGAATTAAGGGGGTGAAGAGCCATGCATGATGGCATAGGTCTACAGACCCAACTACTCAGGAGTTTAAGGAAGGAGGAGTTTAAGGCAGGAGGATCACTTGAACTCACAAGTTCAAGAGTAGCCTGGGCAACATAATGAAACTCTGTCTCAAAATAATAATAAAAACAAAACCAAAAAAAATAAAAAAATAAAAAAATTAGAGGAGGAGGGACTGGGGACTCTAGGTTTAATTCCCAGCGTGGGGTATGTGTGTGTGTGTGTGTGAGAGAGAGAGAGAGAGAGAGAGAGAGCGAGAGAGCGAGAGAGAGCGAGCGAGCGAGAGAGCGCGAGAGAGAAAGGTGAGGTGTGGGGAATGGATTCACAAATTTTTGTGAGAGAGAAGGGTGAGGGGTGGAGAATGGATTCACAAATTTACCAAGCAGAACAACTCCAAATAACTTAAGTAGGCATATACTCTGCTCAAAGAGGGAGAACATAACTGAAATCCTTACATGTGGGCTGCCCAGTGACTTTCTTCTAAAGTGTACGGTACAGCTGGGCATGGTGGCACATGCTTGTAATCCCAGCAAATCCAGAGGCTGAGGCAGGAGGATCTCAAGTTTAAAGATGGCCTCAGCAACCCAGCGAGACCCTGTCTCGGAAAATAAAAAAGGCTGGAAATGTGGCTCAGTGGTTAAACTCCCCTGGGTTCAACCTCCGGTACCAAAAATAAACAAATAAAAATAAAATGTACAGTATAATATGGACAGAGAAAGAAAAAAATTACTTTACATTGGGGAAACCTGACAGCAAGGTTACCAAGGCCAATATCAACAGTCATCAACTGCTGGGTGCAGTGGCACACGCCTGTAGTCCCAGCACTTTGGGAGGCTGAGACAGGAGAATCACAAATTCAAAGCCAGCCTCAGAAATGGCGAGGTGCTAATAAGCAACTCAGTGAGACCCTGTCTCTATATAAAATACAAAATAGGGCTGAGGATGTGGCTCAGTGGTCGAGTGCCCCTGAGTTCAATTCCTGGTACCAAAAAAACCAGTCATCAATCATATGCATAGCCTATGCCCCCTGCTATGATGAGACAAAAATGGCACTTTATCACTGATCTCTCCCAATAACCCATAATCCTAGTCCAAAAACATTAGACAAATTCCAATAGTAGGGCATCCAACAAAGTACCTGACCAGAACTCCTCAAAATTGTGAAGGTTAGCTGGGCGCGGTGGCACACGCCTGTAATCCCAGCACTTAGGGAGGCTGAGACAGGAGAATCATGAGTTCAAAGCCAGCCTCAGCAATGGCAAGGCGCTAAGCAACTCAGTGAGACCCTGTCTCTACATAAAACACAAAATATGGCTGCGGATGTGGCTCAGTGGTTGAGTGCCCTGAGTTCAATCTTCAGGACTCCCCCCCCACACACACAAAAAAAACTGTGAAGGTTTTCAAAAACAAGGAATATCAAAGGAACTGTCTCAGCCAAGGAGTCTAAAAAGACATGAAAAGCAATTGTAATGTGGTATCGTGGATGGGATCTTAAAAAAGCATAAGAATATTAGGTAAAAAAACTAAGGAAATCTTGCCGGGCGCGGTGGCTCACGCTTGTAATCCCAGCACTTAGGGAGGCTGAGACAGGAGAATCGCGAGTTCAAAGCCAGCCTCAGCAATGGCGAGGCTCTAAGCAGCTCAGTGAGACCCTGTCTCTACATAAAACACAAAATGGGGCTGGGGATGTGGCTCAGTGGTCGGGTGCCCCTGAGTTCAATCCCTGGTACCAAAAAAAAAAAAAAAAAAAAACTAAGGAAATCTAAAAAATAAGGGACTCCAGTTAATAATGCTATCAATACTGGCTTTTGTTTTTGGTACTGGGGATTGAACACAGGGGTGCTTAACCACTGAGCCACATCCACAGCCCTTTTTAAATATTTTATTAGAGACAGGGTTTCGTTGAGTTGCTAAGTGCCTAACTAAGTTGCTGAGACTGGCTCTGAACTTGCGATCCTCCTGAGCCGCTGGGATATAGGCGTGCACCACCGCCATCGTGCCTGGCTCAATACTAGCTTTTTTTTCAGTTGTAGATGGACACAATGTCTTTATTTTATTGCTTGTATGTGGTGCTGAGGATCGAACCCAGGGCCTCACGCATGCAAGGCAAGCGCTCTACCGCTGAGCTACAAACCCAGCCACCTCAATACTGGCTTTTAACTGTTATATATATTGTACTAATATAAAATGTTAATGGGGGAATGAGGTATGAGGGTATTTAGGAACTCTGTACTATCTATCTTCTCACTTTTCTATAAATCTGCAATGGTTTTAAAAACTGCCAAAGAAAGTTTGAGTGGTTTTTGTTTTTTTAGGGGGGAGGGGTTTGGTTTGGTTTTTTTATAACTTTGTTTTTGTTTTTTTTTATTTGATGCTGAGGATCGAACCCAGTACCTCACATGTGGGAAGCAAATGCTCTACCACTGAGCCACATCCCCATCCCTGTTTGTTTGTCTATTTTTGTACCAGAGATTGAATTCAGGGGTACTCGAACACCAAGCCAAATCTCCACCCTATTTTGTGTTTCATGTAGAAACAAGGTAAAATTGAGTTGCTTAGCGCCTTGCTGTTGCTGAGGCTGGCTTTGAACTCACGATCTTCCCATCTCAGCCTTCCAAAGTGCTGGGATTACAGGCATGGGCCATTGCACCTGGCCTGTTAGGTCTTTAAAAAAATATTTTTAGTTGTAGGTGGACACCTTTATTTAATTTATTTATATGCGGTGCTGAGGATCGAACCTAGTGCTTCACACATGCTAGGCAAGCGCTCTACCACTGAGCTACAACCCCAGCCCTGTTCTGGATGTTTTTGAGACCAAGTCTTGCTATATTGCTGAGGATGGCCTCAAACTTTGTGATTCTCCTTCTTCAGTATCAGGAGTAGCTGAGATTACAAGCATGCACCAACATGTCTGGAGAGTTTATTTTTGGTGAAACTTTATCAGATCTGCATTTACTATATATGTATACTTTTCTGAGTGTATATTGTTTCTTAATAAAAAACTGAAGACATGGGCTGGGGACATAGCTCAGAGATAGAAAGTTTGCTTAGCACATACAAGATCCTGGGTTCAATCCCCAGGACTGTAAAAAATAAAAATAAAAACACAGACAATGTTTGCTGTAGGTTTCTACAAAGAGTTATCTACAAGATACTCTTTATCAGGGTGGAGTAGTTCTGGTCTGTAGGTTTCTACAAAGAGTATCTACAAGATACTCTTTATCAGGGTGGAGTAGTTCTGGTCTGCCATTTTACTAAGCATTTTTGTCCCTACAAATTTTACCAAATGCTCTTTCTTTATCTATGAAAATGATAGTTTCTCTCTTTTTTTTTTTGGTACTGGGAATTGAACTCAGGGGTACTCAACCACTGAGTCACATCCCCAGCCCTATTTTGTGTTTTATGTAGAGACAGGGTCTCACTGAGTTGCTTAGCCCTTCACTGTTGCTGAGGCTGGCTTTGAACTCACGATTCCCCTGTCTCACCCTCCCAAAGTGCTGAGACTACAGGTGTGAGGCACTGGGTTCTCTTAATTTTTTAAAGAAGTGAATGGCATTTATGGACTGTCTAGTGTTAATCGATGCTCAAATTCCAAAGTTAAGTACACTTTGTCATGGTATTCTTTGTTTTATAGTCTACATTCAAATGCTAATATTTGTAAAAATTTTTCCAACTCCCATCAAAGTATCAATCAGGCCCAACTCTGCTAATCTCCCCAAATCAGATCAGATCCCTTGCCTTCAAGGTGGTATGGCCTGAGGCAGAGTTTTGCATTTGTATGAGTAAGATCATATTATAATTTTCTTTTTCTTATATCATAAGGGCTGAGACTGGTCTTGTTATCAGAGACATGGTAGTTCTGGGCTGGCGGTATAGCTCAATGGTAGAGTGCCCGCCACCCACCTCCCAACAACAAAATCAATGACATGATAGCTCCATAACACGAACTAAGTAGTATTCCCTTTTAAAAAATTTCTTCAGGCCTATTTACCCAAAGTTGGGATATTCCTTGCAAATGCAGTGGAATTTATCTGTAAAGTAACATACGTTTGGTGCATCATTCAGAATATGCCATTAAATTTCTCCAAGGTATGCTGATTCACTTTCTTTTTAAGTCAGTTTTTTTTTTTGGTACCAGGGATTGAACTCAGGGGTATTTGACCACTGACCCACCCCTGCAGCCATATTTTTGTATTTTATTTAGAGACAGGGTCTCATTGAGTTGCTTAGTGCCTCACTGTTGCTGAGGCTGGCTTTGAACTCGTGACCCTCCTGTCTCAGCCTCTCAAAGGGCTTACAGGTGTGCACCACCACGCCTGGCTTTAAGTCAGTTTTGTAAGGTTTTAAAAATCAATTTATCTAGACCATTAAAATTGACAATGTATTAACACTGTCTTCTCCTTGTATCATGCTTTTTTCTTAATATCTAATTTGTGCTGACATTCTGTTCTTACTTGATAATAAAATCTCTTACAGTTTTTATGCTCTCATTTCAACTATATCCAACTATTATTTTTCATTTTGTTATTTTATTTATTCTGTGGTTCATTTTCTCACTTCAACTGGATTCTTAGGTCATTAATTTTTCAACCTTTCTTCACATATTTAAGCCTATTAACTTTTCTTTCAACTACCATGTTCTATGAATCCTGCTGAGTTTCCAGGTAATATTTTCTACTACCATTACAAAGTTGTTTGTTTTGTGGTCCTAGCAATAGAACCCAGCACCTTGTACATGTTAGGCAAGTCTACTACTAAGCTATAGCTCCAGACCCATAAAGTTTTAAAGTTTTAACTGCATTGCAACTTCTTTTTTAACCAATGAGTTATTTATAAGTATGTTTTCATATTTCCAAATATACGTATTTGTATTTATTTAGTTATGTGCCTGTCTCCAATATCAGACTGAGCTTCCTAAATTGTCTTTGGCATGCTATGAATGCTGTCTGAATTTAATTTAACCCAAGAAATACCACAGGACAGCTACTAAAGTGTCCCTTTACCATATTTAACCATAATACAATCTCTGTAAGCTATTTAAATAAAAATGATCTCATTTCCCATCATTAGTACTAGAAAAGTATGTCTAGAAATATATACTCTCTTACTTGAACAAATACTTTGCCCAAACGATGCAATGAATAGGTTCTGAAGGTGTGTTACGAATTGTACAGCCAGGAAAAGTTCTCTGGGTTGGCTTAGGATGGCATTCATAACACTCGGTCACACCCTACAAAATCAGGACATGAAAAAAATATTTCAATGGTGGTTTTTCAACATTGTAAAGTAATATAAACACTTCATTCCTTCACCTACATTCCAAACAGGTTTATGCTGTCTAGGAAATCTTAAAATATTATCAACTCCAAAATCATTATTTTATAGATAAAGAATCTTTATACAAAAGCTAATTAAATCAATCATAGTCACAGCTAAGAAAGAATAAGCCAGGACTCCTCTGACTCCTGACCCAGTGAGCATTACCTACACCAAACCAAATAAAAATTATTCCACCTCAATGTCAAATAAGAGAAGTTTACGTTAATTGTACTAAACAGGAAGAAAAACTACCAGAAAGACTAATAGCTTTCCTAGACAACAGCCCAAAGGTGAAAAATTTAAAAGCGTTATTCACAGCCACACCCTTAAAATCTCACAAAAATTATGTAAACCCAAAGTAATTAAGAGACACCTAGAAACATGGAAAAATTCTAGGTATTACCAAATTTTGCTTGTTTGTTCATTTTTTTAAAAATTTTTTTTAGTTGTTGATTGATCTTTATTTATTCATTTATTTATATGTGGTGCTGAGGATCGAACCCAGTGCCTCCCACATGTGAGGCAAGTGCTCTACCACTGAGCCAAAATCCCAGCCCCTGTTTGTTCATTTTTGTTGGTATACCTTTAAATTTAAGTGTTCAGAATCTATGCCACAGAAGTAGTCTATGGGACCTGAGGCAATTTTCCAAAACCAATGAATGAATCATCTTTCTTCATTCTCAGCAATTCTGAACCTCAGTCTTATGATGTACACTGGTGTCTCAGGAACACAGCAATGAGGTTAAGTAATGTCTTTCTAATGTAGGTTAAAGAACCAATACCAAAAAATACTGTTTTAGTATAAATTATAGCAAATTCAGGGTTTTCCCCACAACACTATTTCTTATGCCCTTAACTTTGCAACATTCTTCTTTTAGAGGCATAGTCACAAGCAGTTATGCTGTATATCACAGTGGGGAAAAAACAGTACTGCCCTGATCTATGACCAGACACTGAAAACCTCCATTCATTCAACTAAATTTAATACACACTAACAGGTGCAATCATCTTTGTAGAATGATAATGAGTAAGCTTCTAATGGTACCATTTAATAGTTGAAATAAATTAAATACCAACAATTTTTCATATAAACTGCCAAAGAAAAAAAATCAGATAAAGCCTGCAAATCTTTCTCTCCTTCCTTTTTTTTCCTGTTGTGTGTATGTGTTTGTGTGCGCGTTCATGAGCATGTGTGTATGGTACTAGAGACTGAACCAAGAGGTGCCTTATCAAAGACTTATATCCCCAACTCTTTTTTTTTTTTTTTTTGGTACTGGGGATTGAACTCAGGGGCACTCGACCACTGAGCCACATCCCCAGCCCTATTTTGTGTTTTTATGTAGAGACAGGGTCTCACTGAGTTGCTTAGTGCCTCGCTATTGCTGAGGCTGGCTTTGAACTCGCGATTCTCCTGTCTCAGCCTCCTTAAGTGCTGGGATTACAAGCGTGAGCCACCGCGCCCGGCTTCCCCAACTCTTTTATTTGATCATGAGATAGAATCACAAGTTACCAAGGTTGGCCTTGAACTCCTCATTTTCCTGCCTCAGTCTCCTGAGAAGCTTAGTAATACAGGCCTATGCCACTGGGTCCAGCTAAAAACTAGCAAATGTTAAATACAGTGTAATTAGTGAACTCAAGGATACTTTACTAGTGAGCTATATCCTCAATCCTTTATATTTTTCTCAAACAGTCTCACATATGTTGCCAAGGCTAGCTTTAAACTTGCAATCCTCCTGCCTCAGCCTCCCAAAGTGGCTAGGATTATAGGCATGTGCCACTGAGCCTGGCATTTCCTTTTCATAGTTTCAAAACCTGCCAAACAATTCTTCAAATGTATTTATGTTTCACTCCTTAAAATAACTAGAAGAAAAGAGATCTGAACAGCAAATCAATCACAATGTGGGGATTTTATAAAAGTAGGTTATAAGCACACAGGTATTTGCTCTAATATTCTTCAGTTTTAAGTGTTTGAAATATTTTACAAACACACCCAAAACAGTTCTCTTCAGATCTCCACATCCAGATTCCTTAAGACAAAAAGTAACCAGTTTATGTACTTAGTGAAGGGGATTGATAATAAGCACATGCTTTACCATTAGGCCATACCCCCAGCCCAAAAGGTAACTTTTAGAAGCTTGGTTTACCATTTATAGACTACAGCACAAGGTGTAG
Organism: Geosciurus inauris; assembly: GCA_004024805.1. Lineage (NCBI taxonomy): Eukaryota > Metazoa > Chordata > Mammalia > Rodentia > Sciuridae > Geosciurus > Geosciurus inauris. The sequence continues at coordinate 25,706 of PVHX01011419.1, read as the reverse complement.
TCTCATGACAAAGAATTGCTTACTGTAAGTTTATTATGCTTGCAAGTCTAAGGTTTTTAATACGGAAGTTAAATGAAACAAAGTAGCAGAGCCAAAAGATCTTTCTGTCCAGTCTTTTGGGGTACCTTTTATAGCATCCCAATTTTGGGGGGACTGAACAGCCCAAAGCCTCAAGCATCATCTTAAGTTTTATATGGCATGAAAATCCTTTTGTCTTGGATGTTAACCTGATTATAGTATATAAATACAAGCTTTACTTTCTCCTTTTGTTCGTATTGGGGATTGAACCCAGAGATGCTCTACCACTGAACTATATCCCCAGACTTTTATATTTTTTGAGACAAGTTGCTGAGGTTGGACTTGAACCTGTGTTCCTCCTGCCCTAGTCTCCCAACTAGCTGGGATTATAGGTGTGTACCACCATACCAGGACTCAAAGTTTAATTCTTCCCTCCCTAAGTCTCAAATGTACATTTGGAAAGTAAAACACAAAACTTTTCTTTACCTTTTTGATAGTGGTTACTTGTCCAAGATAACCAGCAGTCCCACTCTCAATAAGAGGGACGTCAGCTGCCAGACACATCCTATTAACATGATTTCGTGCAGCTAGAAGAAAAATATTAGTTAGAAGAGTTTTTAAAAACACAAATTAGTTATAATTAACTAGGGTGATATTTATCCACACCATTTCTAGTTTTTACGCACAATTTTCTAATGGTTATAGCTAGAGGAATATGATTGCTAATTATAGACATTTCTAAGATATTAGTTTAGCAACATCACAAATTTACTCCAAGCCAGGCATGGTGGTGTGTGCCTGTAACCCCAGCAACTGAGGCGGCCAAGGCAAGAGGATCACAAATCGAAGGCCAGCCTCAGAAATTTAGTGAGCCCTGTCTCAAAACAAAGAGGATTGGAGATGTAGCTCAATGATAAAAAAACATACTTGGATCAATCCCCAGTACTAAAAATAAAAAAAAAATAAAAAAAATTTTTACTCTGGGAAAAGCATACCTACAAACAATTTTTAAGTTCCAAAATTCCCAAGTGTTAGGGCTGGGAGTGTTAGCCTAGCATGCTCAAGGTCATGGGCTCATTTCATGCCCAGCAGTACAAAAACCAAAACCAAAACCAACAAGCAAACAAAAAAATCTAAGTGCTACCTTTCTGTTCTACTACTGTACTATTCTGCTGTAATTATAAGGTAATACATAAAAGTGAATAAAAAACAATTAAGGCAGTTTAAAGTGAGGAGAGAAAAGACGAATCAGGTTAAAAGAATCATTCAGATTTCATTGTTTTTCCTTTTGGTATTTCTGGCCCAAAATTATTACAAAACTTACAAGACAAAAATACTTTTACAAGGGACTGGGGTTGTGGCTCAGTGGTAGAGCGCCTGCCTCACGTGCGTGAGGCACTGGGTTCGATCCTCAGCACCACATAAAAATAAATAAAATACAGATATCATGTCCATCTACAACTAAAAAAAAAAAAAAAAAAAAACTTTTACAAGCTAGGCGCGGTGTTACACACCTGTAATGCCATCACTTTGGCTGAGGCAGGAGAATCATAAGCCAGCCCCAGCAAAAGTGAGGTGCTAAACAACTCAGTGAGACTCTATCTCAAAATAAAATATAAAATAGGGCTGAGAATGTGGCTCAGTGGCTGAGTGTCCCCAATCCCTGGTTCAATCCCTGGTACCAAAAAAAATTTTTTTTTTACACGTGGAAGTAATCACAGGCAAGTACTATTAGTCAAGTATTTTCCCCCACATTCCAGACACACAGATTTGTTAACACTGACTGGTTACATAAAATTAGGTTATATGAAACACCATCCTATGTTGTAAAAGGCTTAAATACAGTATTAAATGTGTATATTTTGCTAGGCATAGTGTTGCATGCCTGTAATCCCAGCGACATGGGAGGCTAAGGCAGGAGGATTCCAAGTTCAAAGGCAATTTCGGCAATTTAGCGAGGCCCTAAGCAACTTAGCAAAGCCCTGTTTCAAAATAAAAAGGACTGGGGCTCAGTGGTTAAGTGTCCTTGGGTCAAAGCCTCAATAAAACTCCCCCTAAAAAAAATATGCATCTGCCGGGCACGGTGGCGCATGCCTGTAGTCCCAGTACTTTGAGAGGCTGAGACAGGAGAATCAGGAGTTCAAAGTCAGCCTCAGCAATGGCAAGGTGCTAAGTAACTCAGTAAGACCCTGTCTCTACATAAAACACAAAATAGGGCTGGGGATGTGTGTCAGTGGTCGAGTACCCCTGAGTTCAATCCCTGGTACCAAAAAAAAAAAAAAAAGGATGCATCTAATACAATCTTGTCTAGCCAGATGTGGTGATACACATCTATAATCCCAGCTACTTGGGAAACTGAAGCAGGAGGATCTTAAATTAAAACCAATCTGGGCAATGTACCAGACTCTATCTCAAATTTAAAAAACAAAAAAGTTGGGGCTATAGCTCAGAGGTAGAACACTTGCCTAGTATATGTGAACCATGGATTCAATTCCCAGCACCCCTCATCCCCAAAATACCCAGTCCAGTGTCTTATACAGCACTGGATACACTTAATATAATCAAAGGCCAGCCATAGTGGCACACACCTGTAATCCCAGTGACTCAGGAGGCTAAGGCAAGGCAATCTCAAGTTGGAGGCCAGTCTCTGCAATTTCATGTGACCCTATAAACTTAATGAAACTCTGTCTCAAAATAGAACAATAAAAAGGGCTGGGGATTTAGCTCAGTGGTAAAACACCTCTGGGTTCAATCCCCAGTGCAAAGGGGAAAAAAACAGCCATGTCCTTTGACTTTAGCATCCTATTATCTCATTCCCGAAACAATGGGCTTTTATCCTTGATGGCACTGTAGAATCATCTGAGAAGCTTTAAAAATGTTGTTCAGTCCCACTCATCGTGTTTTTCTTTTTGGTACCAGGGAATGAACTTAGGGGCACTCGACCACTGAGCCACATCCCCAGCCTTATTTTGTTTTATTTAGAAACAGGGTCTCACTGAGTTGCTTAGTGCCTCACTGTTGCAGAAGCTGGTTCTGAACTTGCGATTCTCCTGTCTCAGCCTCCCAAAGTGCTGGAATTACAGGCATGTGCTACCGCACCTGGCCCACTCATAGTGTTTTAACTGGTCTGCCTTGAAACATGAGTAGTCATTTCTCTTAGGTCTCCACATAAACAAAGTCACACTGTATCTGAAGTGAGCCACCAAGGAAACAAACTCATCCACATGCACCCTATGCAGTCATACTTTTTTTTTTTTTAATATTTTTTTAGTTGTCGATGTACACAATATCTTTATTTATTTTTATGTGGTGCTGAGGATCGAACCCAGCGCCTCACGCATGAGAGGCAAGCGCTCTACCACTGAGCTACAATTCCAGCCCCAATCATACTCTTTTAGAACTTAGTAAAGTATATGATGGCTAGATTCCTGCCTGGAAAATAATCAGTTCTAAAAAAAAATCACGACTGGCAAACTTTTTGGTTTTTGTGTTTCCGTACTGACAGTTGAACCCAGGGGTGCTTTAACACTGAGCTATATCCCTAGCCCTTTTAATTTCGAGATAAGTATCATTAAGTTGGTGAGCTTCTCACTAAATTGCTGAGGCTGGCCTCGAACTTGCAAGCTTCCTGCTTCAACCTCCTGAATCACTGGGATTACAGGTGTGTGCCATGAGACCTAGCCCAACTGGCAAGTTTTAAACCTGGTCTTACTTCCTTTTAGTTCTTTGAAGTTCTAACTCATTAAAAAAAAATTTAATATTAAATTTTAAAAAGTGTTAATATGGGGAAGGGAAAATACAGGGATATTTAAAATAGTAAAATAATCTTACCTCTGTTATCTAATGCATTCATGACCAATATAAACTGTCGAAAAAATTCCACATTATAGTCTGGGCTACAAAGCAAAATAAAAAGGTCAATAAAACCAACCTTATATACAATCTTCACAGTATAGTACAAAAGTCTGAAAAGTGTAATAAAGTAACAACAGCAAAATATAACCAATATTAAGAGTATACACCACATAAAGTCTGACTCTCCCCAAACATAAGCAGATTTAAAAGAAATCATTTCCCTAAAATTCCTATGCTTTTTGGCCAGCTACCTAGGGCATAAGAATAGGACCTCAAGCTAACAGAAAGATGGCATGACCTCACTAGTCCCACCAGGCCTTCTCAGGGCAGCCAAGTGCCTGGGAACATATAAAGAACACATTCCCAGGATCTGCTTGGCCTATGGCTTCACTGCACATGGTCCAAATCAGGCAGAGCTAAGGCCCCTAGGGTCTCTGCTTTTAGCACACTGGGAAAACAACACAGGATAAAGGGGTTATAGGGCTATAGGCAGGTCTGTAGACCAAACATCCAGAGGAAAAAAAATAAGCTGAAGATACAAATGCCTTTGTGAGAAAGCATAAGACTGTCTCTAATTCCAGTATCTCAAACAAGGACTATTTTTTTTTAAGTTGTAGATGAACACAATGTCTTTATTTTATTGCTTTGTATGTGGTGCTGAGGATCGAACCCAGGGCCTCACGCATGCGAGGCAAGCGCTCTACCGCTGAGCTACAATCCCAGCCCCACAAGGACTATTTTTAATACCATTTACTCATGAGCTAGACAACAACTGTAGATAAAGGATAACTTAGGGGATGGGGATATGACTCAGTGGTAGAACACTTTCCTAGCATGCCCAAAGCCCTAGGTTCAATCCCAGCATCACAGATGAAGAAGGAAAAAAGGTAATTTATACGCAGAGTTCCTTTGCTCCATGTCTCCAAAATTAAATATTTACTCTATTTATTTTTACTAAATGTATTTATATATCATCAAAATTACTGACCAACTATAATTCCCAGTGTTAAATTACCAAGTCAGAGTCTTAATAAACAGATTATTTTGGAAGGGAACCTTTTAAACTAAAAAGGTGACAGCTAAAAATCAGTAAGAATGAAATATACTTAAACATGTCTGAATTATTATATACAAGGATATCTTACAGTTTTAAATATCTTATTTAAAACAAAACTGAGTACAATGGCACATGCCTATAATCCCAGTAACTTGGGAGGCTGAGGTAGGAGGATTATCAGTTTAAGGCCAGCCTTAGGAACTCAGGGAGAACCTATCTCAAAATAAAAAATAAAAAGGACTGGGGATGTAAGTCAGTATAAAGCACTTCTGGGATCATTTCCTAGTATGAAACCAACAAACAAAATATATAAGATCTTTCATAAGTGTCCAAGTAATTTATTTATTAACAATATTTAAATCTCATCACTTATCTAAGTCATGTAAATAAACATGAACTGGTCAAAAGAATACCACTTAACTTACATGGGCAGATTTTCATTATTTTAGAAAAACTTTTAAAAAAAGATTTAAAAAGATTCTGGGCACACACATCTGACTAATAAAAATAGCATGCTTAAGTTTAATTAAAAATTCACAGCAAACACAACTTTGCAATATAATAATTATAGCATACTTCATGATGCTGTCATGGTAAGCTACAATATTAGCTTTCGGGTAAAACTGTAGTACACTTTCTTTGGCAACCTGGAAAACAAACAACAGAAAATCACTATAGCATTTTTGTTTTTATACTTGAAATGTACTTCTGGTAGACACAATACTGTTAACTTACCTACTTACATAGTAACCTTATTTATATTAAACACTAAAGAAATGCAAAAATGTGATAAAATTTCATCAAAATTAAATTACATCATATTTATAAAACAACAGAACAACCCTCTCCTACACCATACCATACTCACTTCTGTATCAATGGTAAGTCTCAGGAAAAATATAAAATGTGGGGATAGGGTGTAACTTAGTGACAAAAGTGTTTACGTAAGCATATATAATGCCTTGGGTTCTATCTCCACCACCACGGAAAACAAAAAAATCGTATACAGGGCTAGGGATGTGACTTAGTCGGAGAGTGCTTGCCTAGTTAACGTGCAAGGTCCTGGGTTTGATTCTCGGTACTGCCAAAACAAACAAACAAAACAAATAAGTGTGTGTACAGCAAAAGCCAAGTGTCATTCAAAAAGAAACCTTAAATAACCATCTAGACAAGAATAATCACAAACTACAATGATACACAGAAGTAAAGGTTGTTTTGGGCAGGGTGCGGTGGCACAGGCCAGTAATCCCAGTAGCTCAGGAGGCTGAGGCAGGAGGATTGTGAGTTCAAAGCGGGTCTCAGCAATTTAGTGAGGCCCTAAGCAACTCAGCAAGACCCTATAAATGTTTAAGAAAAAAAAAAAAAGTAAAAAAGGGTTGGGATGTGGCCCAGTGGCTAAGCACTTCTGGGTTCAATCCCCAGCATCAAAAAAAAGGTTGTAGCCAGAGGTGGTGGCGCATATCTGTAATCTCAGCACTTTGAGAGGCTCAGACAGGAGAATCACAAGTTCAAGGCCAGCCTCAGCAATGGTGAGGTGCTAAGCAACTCAGTGAGACCCTGTCTCCACATAAAACACAAAATAGGATGGCATGTGGCTCAGTGGTCGAGTACCCGAGTTCAATCCCCAGTGCCAAAAATAAAAAAATGGCGGGGAGGGGTCGTTGTGAAAGGAAGACCACAGAACTGGGGATATACCTCAGTTTGTACAGTGTTTTCCACACATGCACAAAGCCCTGGGTTCAATCCCCAATACCACAAAAAAAAAAAAAAAAGAGCGAGAGAGTAGAAGTTCACTGAGTCTAAAAAGTTTATTAAAGTACTACTGGAGGGGCTGGGGTCGTGGCTCAGTGGTAGAACACTTGCCTAGCATGTGTGAGGCCCTGGGTTCGATCCTCAGTACCACATAAAAATAAATAAACAAAATAAAGGCATTGTGTCCACCTACAACTAAAAAAATTTGAATAAATAAATAAATAAATAAAGTACTACTGGAGAAAGGAGCCAAAATATGAAAAACGAAAGAAAATAGAAATGGGAGTTGGACAAAAGGATTCAGAGAAAAGATGTTTTAAGGACAGAAATTATGAAGAATAACATTCAAGACTAGCTTCTCTTGCTACAAACAAGCAACCAACCTCTAGGGGGTGTAGGAAAACAAGGCTCATCCTATGGAAATCAGAAATTTAAATATGAAAAAGACACAACAGTCACCCCAATTACAGGATTAAGTAGAGCACTTCCATTTCCTTTCTTGACCAAAAACAGAGGGCTTCACTTCTATCTTTTTATTCTCCAGAGTAGAGACAGCATTACCCATTTTCTTCCCCTTGTGAGAGGCAAAATTAAGCCATTATGGATCATTGTCCCATCAACACAACACCTAAAAAACTCATATTGGACTAAATATACCACTAATTAATAAATGCTTATGTTTTTAGAGAAAACATATTCCTTTGAGAACACAGGAGAAAATAATTAACAATATATATTAATATTAATGTCAGACATTAAATGATAAGTTGTATAAGCTCTAGATGATCATTTCCAACCTATTCTAATGCACCTGTTTCAATTTCATCAAACTATCTGCAAAACTGAAAGCTCAGGACTTAATGGGTTAATCTGGTATGATAAGTAAAATAGAAACAGTATGAGAAACAGTTACCTGTGCCTTTGATCTTCCAACATGTTTCTTTTGAAACAAAAATTGCCTGTTGAGGTTACTGACATCAATAGTGTCCAGATCAATCTATAAATACATAAACCCCAAGTAAATTACAAATGTTGAGCTGTGTTTGAGCAATATCACTATCCTTAGCATCCATAACCCAGAACTTTTTAATGTTTGCTATATTAGCAGAGAAAATGCTTTGCAGACCATTTATACCAAAAACTATTAAGTTGACAGGAACAGTGGCACACACCTGTAATCCCATTGACTTGGAAGGCTGAGGCAGAAGGATCACACTTTTGAGACCAGGCTCAGTAACTTAGTGAGGCCCAGTCTCAAAATTCAAACACACATACAAAGGGTTAGGGATGTGGCTCAGTGGTTAAACGCCCCTTATTTCAATCCCAGGTATCCCCCACCCAATTTAAAAGAATGCCTTTTTGTTTGTTTAATCATCCTTATAAATACTTCAGAAAATTTCTTTGAAGGCATTAAAATACATATGAATTTACTGAAAATATAAAATTTAGCCTGGCATGGTGGTACATGTCTATAATCCCACCTGTTTATGAGATTGAGGCAGGAGAATCACAAACTCAAGTCCAGCCCAGGCAATTTAGTTAAGACCCTGGCCCAAAATAAAAAACAGAAAGGGCTGGGGATGTGGCTCAGTGGCAAAGCACCCCACGTTCAATCCCCAATACCATGAAAGAAAAAAAAAAGTGTGTAGATTGGTGAAGACATAAATTTATATATATATATACATACACACACATATAAATCCTAAATTCCAATCTGATTTCTTTCAAATCCAATATAAATTTTACTGTGCCCTGTTCTTTTTATGAAATATGTGACAATCTGATTTACTAAACTATTGCTGCCTTCTTTAATTCAAGCCTTCATCTATACACCAAATTTCACTTACAGTTAATACCTGAGGACTATAAAAGAACTTTTCTACCTATGGTTAAAAAATAAATGTCAGAGCCAGGCGTGGTGGCTCACGCTTGTAATCCCAGCACTTTGGGAGGCTGAGACAGGAGAATTACAAGTTCAAAGCAAGGCTCAGCAACGAGCGGGTGAGGGGCTAAGCAACTCAGTGAGACCTTGTCTCTACATAAAACACAAAACAGGGCTGGGGATGTGGCTCGGTGGTTGAGTACCCCTGAGTTCAATCCCTGGCACCAAATAAATAAATAAATGTCAGGGGACTGGGGATATAGCTCAGTTAGTAGAGTGCTTGCCTAGCATTCACAAGGCAAGGCCATGGGTTCAATCCCCAGCACCACCAAAAAAGAGAAAAAAAAAAAGTCAGGTTCTCAATCTTGGCTTCACCTCCAGACAACTCAATCAGAAAAAATAAATGTCAGGTTTTAAGTCTCGTCTAATTGCTACCTAAAAATAAATATAAGAAATATAAGAAGGCCTGGGGATGTAGTTCAGTGGTAGAGCTCTTGCCAGTATGCAGGAGGCCCTGGGTTAGATCCCCTGTACTGCAAACAAACAAACAAAAATGAGCAAATATAAGGAGCCTGATGGCACGGCACACACCTGTAATCCTAGCTATTCAAGAGGCTGAGGCAGGAAGACCCTGCCTCAAAATTTAAAAAACTAAAAAAAAAATAGGGCCAAGTGCAGCGGTGCATGCCTGTAATCCCAGCCTCTCCGGAGGCTGAGAAGGATTGAGTTCAAAGCCAGCAACTGGGAAGCACTAAGCAACTCATTGAGACCCTGTCCCTAAATAAAATACAAAACAGAGCTGGTGATGTGGCTCAGTTGTTGAGTGCCCTTGAGTTCAATCCACAATTGGGGGGCGAGGGAGGAGGCTGAGGATATAGCTCAGTGGTAGAGTGCCCTTGTGTTCAATCTCCAGTAGTCCTCCCCCCAAAAAGCATATATAAGGAAAAATATGGCTACAATAATTTCATTTCATTTCAATAAACAGTAATCAGATATTTTAAGTGTAGCTGGGCAGGTGGGCTGCAACAGCAATGTTATTGGACAGGCTGTAGCAAGAGGATCTCAGGTGGAGGCCAGTCTGGTCAACAGGAGAATCCGCCTCAAAACAAAAACAACACCCCCCAAAATATTCTATGTTCTAAGCCTCATCCCAGCATTTAGGGAGGCGGAGACAGGAGAATCGCGAGTTCAAAGCTAGCCTCAGCAACGGCCGCAAGGGGCTAAACGAAGCCGGGCGCGGTGGCTCACGCTTGTAATCCCAGCACTCAGGGAGGCTGAGACAGGAGAATCGCGAGTTCAAAGCCAGCCTCAGCAATGGCGAGGTGCTAAGCAACTCAGTGAGACCCTGTCTCTACAAAAACACAAAATAGGGCTGGGGATGGGGCTTAGTGGTCGAGTGCCCGAGTTCAATCCCCAGTACCAAAAAAAAAAAAAAAAAAAAAAAGGGGGGCTAAACGACTCAGTAAGGCCCTGTCTCTACATAAAATACAAAATAGGGCTGGGGGTGTGCCTCAGTGGTCGAGTGCCCCTGAGTTCAATCTCCAGTACCAAATATATATATATATATATATATATATTCTCTATGTTCTAGCCTTTTTTGGGGGTGGGGGTACTGGGGATTAAACTCAGGGCCTTGGGCTTACTAGGAAATCGCTCTACTACTAAGCCACATCCCCAGCCCTCATGTTCTAGTTGTGAAAAATCCTAACAGTTTGGTCATAATTTGTGAACATCATCAAAACATATAACCATCTTGGGGCTGGGATTGTGGCTCCGTGGTAGAGCGCTTGCCTCGCATGTGTGAGGCACTGGGTTCGGTCCTCAAAATTAAAAATTTTCAATTAAAAAATTAAAACAAAAACTAATCCAAGCTGGGCACAGTGGCCCAAGCCTGTAATCCCAGCAATTAGGGAGGCTGAGACAGGAGAATCGCAAGTTCAAAGCCAGCCTCAGCAACGGTGAGGCACTAAGCAACTCAGTGAGACCCTGTCTCTACATAAAACACAAAATAGGGCTGGGGATGTGGCTCAGTGGTCGAGTGCTCCCGAGTTCAATCTCCAGTACCAAAAAAAAAAAAAAAAAATTAAGCCAAATAAAAATATAACCTTTCATTTTTCAGGTTCCTACATCACCATTTGGGGGGCAGGGGTGCGGGGGATTTGAACCCAGGGAGGACAGCAGGGCACTGTGGAAGCATGCCTGTAATCCCAGAGACTAGGAGGCTGAGGCAGGAGGATTCTGAGGTCAAAGTGAGCCTCAGCAACTTGGCGAGGCACTGAGCAACTGAGGAGACCCTGTTTCTAACAAAATATTTTTTAAAAAGGGCTGGGGAAGCTGGGCGCGGTTGCGCGCACGCCTGTAATCCCAGCACTTAAGGAGGCTGAGACAAGGAGTTCAAAGCCAGCTTCAGCAATGGCGAGGCACTAAGCAACTCAGCGAGACCCAGACTCTAAATAAAACACAAAACAGGGCTGGGGATGTGGCTCAGTAGTCGAGTACTCCTGAGTTCAATCTCCAGCACCAAAAACAAAAAACAAAAAAAAAACCCCAGTACTTATCAGCATCTTTGGATTTGCGGTACAGAACTGGATGTAAAAACTAAGCAAAGAAAAGTCGTGTATATTCTTTCCTTCTAACCATTCCTTAGTTCAGTCTGCCACCATTCATTCATTAGAATAGTCTGTCACCTCTACTTCTTTTTGGCTCCACGTTGCCAGTATACCTTAAGACACTTTATTATCACTATTATGTTTTTTGGTACAGGGGATTGGGATACTGGACCACTGAGCCACATCTCCAGCCCTATTTTGTGTTTTATGTAGAGACAAGGTCTCACTGAGTTGTTTAGCGCCTCGCCGTTGCTGAGGCTGGCTTTGAACTCGCAATTCTCCTGTCTCAGCCTCCCAAGTGCTGGGATTACAGGCGTGCGCCACTGCACCCAGCTAACTTAAGACACTTTAAACTCACATCCAAGTTCCAGGTGATATCTCCTATCTCTAACAAATAACTTGACACTTGACTTAAAAAAGTACAGTAGCTTTCTGTCATTGTACACCAACGCAAAAGTTAAAACCCTAAACACATCTTGAATGAAATAAGCGAGTGTACCTATGCTGTACTCAGCGGAGGAGCGCGAGCCCCAAAGGAGTCCTGCCACTTGCTTCGTGACCCAGGGTAAGTTACTAAATCCCATTGCATCTCACTTCCCTCATCTGTTAAAAATAAAATGGGATGAAAACAGTGCACACACACAGGGTGGTGGTAAAGATTAAATGAGTTAATGCGTGTAAAACGCTCGAGACGAGCGCTCGGGATGTGTGGTTGCTATAAGAGCTGTCCTCTGGGTCGTTATTTCGGAGTTAGGGGAGACCTGCGAATTAGTCACCACATCCACGAGAGACTCAATCACTTCCTGCACCCCATTGCAACTGGGAAACAGTTTCAAAGTGAAAAAGGTACGAGGCCACTTTCATCGATTCCAGACGACACAAACTGGCGCTGTATGGGGGATGGGGGTGTGGGCAGCGGCCCCGCGACGGAGCGTCCGGAAGACCCGGGCCCACGGGCCTCTCCGCGTCCGGAGCAGGCCCGACGTGCGAAGGCACGCCCCGTCCCGGTCGAACAGCTCCGTCTATTCAGGCAGCCACGTCCCAGGGCCTCTGGGACCGCTCCCGGCCCCCCCAAATCCGGTCCCGAACTCTGGGCCCCAAGCCCCCGGCCCCAACACCACAGCCCGCCATTCAGCCAAGCGCGCGCCCGGCCCTCACCAGGTCGATGTGAGAGAAGCCGGTGAGCACGAGGTTCTTAAGGAGCTCACAGCCGATGCCGCCCGCGCCCACCACCAGCACCCGGCCCCCAGCCACGGCGTCAGCCAGATCCCGGGGAAGCCCCCGAGACAGTGCCATGGCGGGACGTCCACGAGCCGCGGCAGAGGCGGAGGCGGGAGAACTGAGCCGCGCCCGGAAGCGGGTGGGGGAAGGGCGGCCCAGCTTCCGCTCCTGCGCACTGCGGCCGCCAGTCGGCGCCAAGCAGGCGGGCTCTCGGGTCTGGCTAATGGGTAGTGGCCTCTGGGCCCGCGTCTTGCTCTTTGCAAATCGTTCCCAGACCTGTAATGCTCTTCATATATGTACACAGAACTACTTTCCGCCTGAGAAGCCCTTTAAGTTCGCCTTTTAGGCTGGGGTTTGAACTCTCAACCAAGACGTAATAATGGTTGGAAAACTGCCCCTATATGTAAAGAGCTCTTACAAATTAACAAGAAAATATTGCAGAGCAGGAGCTTAGCATGCGTGAGGCCCTAAATATGATTCCTAGCATTACAAAACAAGAACAAACACGCAAAATTGCATTGGGATTAGTTTCGCCTATTAAACTGACAAAGGAAAATATATAACATTCTGTTGTCAAAGGATAGTGAAACAAGCACTCTGCAGTATTATGATATATATGTTGGTCTTTGTCCAATTCTTGGCTCTCCCTAAGGCAGGGTATAGAAATAGAATGTCTCTTCTTCAAGGTAAGTCATAAAACTCTAATCTTCCCCTACCTTTCTGTATTGCACTTGGGCATAGAGGAAAATGTTTTCTTTCCTTGCAGTACAGGGGTTAACCTGTTACTGAAAGCTCAGCCCTTGTCCCTGATGCCAATTTCTTTCTTTTTTTCCTTTTTCTTTGGTACTGAGAATTGAACTCAGAGGCACTCGACCATCGAGCCACATCCCCAGCAGTATTTTGTGTTTTATGTAGAGACAGGGTCTCACTGAGTTGCTTAGCCTCTCGCTGTTGCTGAGGCTGGCTTTGAACTCCTGATTCTCCTGTCTCAGCCTCCCCAGCCACTGAAATTACAGGTGTGCCCCACCACACCCGGCCCCAATGCCAATTTAATAAGGAGGACACAGTTTTGAGAAAAAGGGAAAAGATTTATTATTTTGCTAGCAAAGGAGAAGCACAGGGTACTTTTTTCTAGTGCTCTGATTCTGCCCATCAGGAGAACAGAAGGCTTTTAAAGAAGCTCTTCACAGGCAACATTTCTGGTATGCCCTGATGGGGGTCCCAGGTGCACCCTGATGGTATGTTGAAATTCACTTGTTAAGCCAGACGTGATAGCATATACCTATAATCACAGAGGCTCAGGAAGCTGAGGCAGGAGGATTGCAAGTTCAAAGCCAGCTTCAGCAATTTAGAGAGGTCATAAGTAACTTTGCAAGACTGTCTCAAAGTATAAAAAGGGCTCGGGAATGTGGCTCTGTGGTGAAACACTCCTGGGTTCAACCCTTCGTGCAAAAAAAAAAGGAAAAGAGAAAGAAAGAAAAGAAAGAAGCTGGGTGTGGTGGCGCACGCCTGTAATCTCAGCACTTTGGGAGGCTGAGGCAGGAGAATCATGAGTTCAAAGCCAGCCTCAGCAATGGCGAGGCGCTAAGCAGCTCAGTGAGACTCTGTCTCTACATAAAACACAAAATAGGGCTGGGGATGTGGCTCAGTGGTCGAGTACCCCTGAGTCCAATCCCCAGTACCCCCCCAAAGACAAAGAAATCATTTGTTAATTTGGGAATTAGTCACTCCCTAGATCTTCTGGTGACATCTCCTTCCTGTGATAGGTGTGTGCTCAAGGATGCCTAACTGCCTAGCATGGGAAAAGGTAATCTTGTCCCTGCCCCCAGGTTAGTAAGAGGGAGAAGAAAAGAAAAGCACTTCCCTAAAATAAGCCACAGAGCAGTGAGGGCTATGTTAAAAAGGTGAAATGGAGCTGGGCACAGTGGTACACACCTGTAATCCCAGCACTTTGGGAGGCTGAGACAGGAGAATCGAGAGTTCAAAGCCAGCCTCAGAAATGGTGAGGCGCTAAGCAACTCAGTGAGACCCTGTCTCTAAGTAAAACACAAAATAGGGCTGGGGATGTGGCTCAGTGGTTGAGTACCCCTGAGTTCAATCCTCAGTACCAAAAAAAAAAAAAGTGAAGTGGACCACCAGGTAAGCTATACCACTGAACTACATCTCCAGCCCTTTCGTTTTTTATTTGGAGGCAAGGTTTCCCTAATCTGACCTGGCTGTCCTTAAAATGCCATCCTTCTGCTTCATCCTCCAGAATTGGCAAGTTGAGCCACTGTGCTCACCTCCATAAAGAAATTTGCTAACCCACTCTGATAGTAGGTCATAAGACCTGTTTCATTCCAGAAGGTCCTGCTCCTGCCCTGAAGGGAGACACGTTGTACAGAGAGCCCAACCAGATTACTGAATAAATAGGCCTCCTTGGGTTTCTCCACCCAGCCTATGAGCATTAGATCACACCCTCTGTGTACAGTCACATTTCTACTAGGTTGTCTATGTTTCAATCATGCCTATGCAATGAAGTTTGTTATAATCCAAAAGAACAGGCTTAAGAGCGTCCAGATAGCCAAACCCATGAAGGTTAGCCCAGAGGGCATGGAAGCGCCACACTCCATCTCCAACACCATGCTTTTCTTCTGCAACTTTTGTAATAGGCTTTATAATAAACCGATAAATTTGTTTCCCTAAGTTGTGTGAGCCACTCTTTTCCTTTTTTAGTTTTTTTTTGGGGGGGGGTACCAGGGATTGAACTCAGGGGCACTCAACCACTGAGCCACACCCCAGCCCTATTTTGTGTTTTATGTATACAGGGTCTCACTGAGCTGCGTAGCGCCTTGCCTTTGCTAAGGCTGGCTTGGAACTTACAATTCTCCTGTCTCAACCTCCCAAAGTGCTGGGACTGTGCACCATTGTGCCCAGCTGGACTTTTGCTCTTCTTTGTGGGTTTGCTGGGTACATGTGTGTGTGCACATGTGTATGAAGTGTAATATGCTTGTTAACTTTAACAAGGGACAATAAAACACAAGTAAAAAGGTAGCCGAGTGAGGTGGCACGCCTGTAATCCCTGGGGCTCGGGAGACTGAGACAGGAGGATCGCGAGTTCAAAGCCAGCCTCAGCAATAGTGAGGCACTAAGTAACTCAATGAGACCCTGTCTCCAAATAAAAAATAGAGCTGGGGATGTGGCTCAGTGGTTGAGTGGCCCTGAGTTCAATCCCCTGTATCCCCCTGCCAAAAAGAAAAAGTAAAAAGCTGAAGTTTCACCTACACCATAACCCTAAATGACTCATCAGGATGTTGGCTGGGTGTCTGTCTAGGCCTAAGCCAGTTAAGGAGTGACATACAGAATTTTACTTGTTTTGTTTTAGTATTGTGGATTGATCTCAGGAGTGCTTTACCGCTCAGCTACATCCCTAGTCCTTTTTAGTTTTTGAGAAAGGGTCTCACTAAATTGCTCATACTGGAATCAAACTTGGCAATTCTCCTGTCTTGGCCTCCTGAGTTGCTGGGATTACAGACTTGCACTACCATTCCTGGCCAGAGTTTCACTTTTAAATAGGATTATACTGGGTTTATTTTCCTTTATCTTGCTTTGTCCACAGAATGCCACAAAAATAATTCTATGGTACCAGGTATGGTGGCACACGCCTGTAATCCCAGCAATTTAGGATCACAGATTTGAGGTCAGGTTGGGCAATTTAGTAAGATTCTGTCTCAAAATTTAAAAAAAAATTAGAAAAAAAAAAAAGAACTTGGGATGCAGCTTAGTGGTAGAGCATCCCTGGTTCAATCTCTAGTACTGGAAAAAAAAATTTTTTTAATGGATCATGGGATCCCACTTAATCCCTGCTAATCTGTATTCTACTTACATAGATCAAGACCTATAATTGAGTGTATATAACTAGATTCAAGGATGTGTTTGATCAGCAGTTTGTCTCTATCTTAAAAATCAGAAACATAACATGTAGCTAGGATATCTGAAAACGTATCAAATTCTGATCCTTAAAGACACTCTTATGCAACAACTTTCTCCATTTTCACATCAAAGGAGGGGATTCTTATCTATTTAAATAAATCCAAAATACCGTACCTGTAAATCTGATCAGTCTATTTTCTGTTCCAGTTGGAGTAACTGGTCTAGCAGGCTGAGGCAATCTCTGCCTACACCATAACTGCCACAAGGAAACTGGCAGTCACTGTGCCAGCATGACAGAGAAACAAAAGCTCCCTCTGCAGGGAGCTCCCTCTGCTCAGCTTCAGCCTTGCAAACTCAGCTTTCCTGGAGCCTCAATGAGAACATGCAGTTTGTACACAGCCACTTTCCCTCAGGTAGAACGCCCAGGGGAGGGTCAGGTTTATTTCTCACCATTCACACGCTACCCAGAAGGCCCTCAACCCCAAGATAATCTGGGCCTCATCATTCTCATCTACACAGGCAAATAACAGGTCTGAACATGGCTAGTATGAGTGTTTTCACACTGCTATCAAAGGGCAGCAGACAAGAAGGGGTTGATAATAGAAACAGTGAGAAAAGGGGAGACTGGAAAGGTAGACAGTTAGGTAGAGGGACAATATCCAGAGTAAGAACCTCTTCTTGAGATACTGCAGGAGCAGAAGGTGGGAGTGGGCGAGGTGGGGAAGGGATCACAGGCCAGGAACCAGGGGCAGGTCTCAGCAGTCAGTGTTGTAGGGCAGGAGCCTCAAGAAGCTAGAGTGGGCTGGGTGTTTTGCTCTGGCAGCATCCTGGGCTGGCAGTAGGGTGCAGTTGGGTGTAGAGACAGGAGAGTAGTAAGAGGCCGACCATGCTCTCGGCTTTAGCTGCTTTCCCTTCATCCTAGAATGCCCATGGAGAATACCTGTGCAGGGAACAGTGGCCCTCTGAGCTAGAGAGGAGCCACTTTCTGACGTGTCACCATGGAGTCGAGTCACTGACCCTGAAGGACAGACTAGCTCACAGTCAGGAGCTCCTGGCTCCAACACCCACACAAGTGCCACAAAACAAAAGGATCAACACTTAAGAATTATGAGCCTACATGGTGGTACATGCCTATAATCCCAGCTACTTGGGAGGCTGAGGTAGGAGGATCACAAGTTTGATGACAACCTAGGCAACTTGGTGAGGCCCTATCTCAAAATAAAAATACAATGGGCTGGGGATGTAGCTTAGAGGTAGAGTACTCCTAGATTCAATCCCCACCACCACAAAACAAACAAACAAAACAAGAATTATGGCAGAGGATGTAGCTCAGTGGCAAAGCATTTGCTTAGCACACACAAGGCCCTGGGTTCTGTCCCTTGCACAATGAAAAACGAACTAAAAAATAAACAAAAATTATTAACTTGAGGGTTAAAATAAAGTAAACACATATATTTGGATATTAACATTTGTTTTAATTTGTATAAATAAAAAGGAATTCTCTACTTAAACAGTAATTCATCTGGGTCTTCTTGTATAAGACAAAATTCTTCCATGGGAGTCTGATGATTTTGAGGCCAGCAACTCTTCTCACATGTATAAACTAGAATTGTTCCAAATTCCACAGAAAGACCTGAAAAATACAACATATTCTGGATTCCAGCAAAGATAACATTATGAGACGCACTCACAATGTGAAAGTTTACTTAGTGGGCAGAGCACACACTCTAGAACAAGATGCCTGAGTTTAAACCCCAGGTCTACCACCTTGAGAAAATTACTATACCTCACTGTGATAAAAACAGTGTAAGATTGTTACAAGCTAACACATATGAAATACTTAGACCAGAGCCTGGCACATCTTACGTGCTTACTGTAAACAAAAAGGTTAAGTAAATAAATAGAAGATAACAAAAGTGGAGGAGAAAGATGTCTCAGTATCAGGATAACTGATGTTGCTAAAGGGGGTCATTTTACCTAACAAGCTGAAATATATAATTACATAAAGCAAAAACTGTGCTTATGGCTTTCAGCTACAATACAGTTGCAGGCCATCATATAATAAGTTGACACTGATGTCAAAAGGCAGATTTAGCCAGGCACAGTGGCACACACCTGTAATCCCAGCACTTTAGGAGGCCAAGACAGGACAATCATTAAGTCCAAAGCCAGCCTCAGCAACAGTGAGGCGCTAAGCAACTCAGTGAGACCCTGTCTCTACATAAAACACAAGATAGGGCTGGGATGTGGCTCGGTGGTTCAGTACTCCTGAGTTCAATACCCGGTATCAGGAAAAAAAAAAAGCAGATATAATAAAACACCTACAGCTTGCCATGCCACTTAGCTTAGGCAGGATTCTGCCAAATCCATAGAACCCTGGAGAAAATGAACAAGACTAGAAGCACAGGGATTCAAGGCATAGTCAAAAGGAGACTTGACCCATTAAGACTCAATAAAAGAACAGAGGGCTTAGTAAACATCTGAAAAAAAAAAGAAAAGAAAAAAAGAAAATCTATAGCCTTCTTCAATCAATGCAAATAGCAAGGCTTATCTATCATTACGGTAAGAAAGGGTAAGATCATTCTTGGAGAAGCTGAACCACCTCCATGAAAACAAAATCCCCAAATACCAACATTTTAGGGATCTCTAATAAATACCTGACAGAGACACTGATCACTAAACAAATCCTAATCTTCCATACAAAACTTCCAATTAGTGCTCTTTTGTGTGTGTGTGTACTGCAGAATGGAACCCAAGATCTTGTTCATGTTAGGCAAGCACTATAACCACTGAGCTATATTTTTAGCCTTTTTATTTTTATATTTTAAGGTAGTCTCTTTAAGTTGCCCAGGCTGGCCTTAAATTGGCAGTCCTCCTGTATCAAGGTCTCCCAAGTCACTATGATTAAAGGTGTGAGCCACTGTACCCAGCCCCAGTTAGCTTTCTATGCCTATTTGAACGTAAAAAGGAACAACCAACCAAGCATCATCAGCATTTACAGAAAAGCTCCAATACAATCAGTAATCAAAACAAGCATAGAATAGATTGGCAAATTGGAGGAAACAGACAAGGCAGGTAATAAATGAAAACAGAGAAAATGTTTCTTAAAAAAAAAAAAGAGAGAGGCCAGGCACGGTAGCACACGCCTGTAATCCCAGCACTTTGAGAGGCTGAGACAGGAGAATCGCGAGTTCAAAGCCAGCCTCAGCAACAGCGAAGCGCTAAGCAACTCAGTGAGACCTCGTCTCTACATGAAATACAAAATAGGGCTGGGGTTGTGGCTCAATGGTCAAGTGCCCCTAAATTCAACCTCCAGTACCAAAAAAAAAGAGAGAGAGAGAGAGAAACTGAATTTATAAAGCAACGAATACAAAATGCAATAAAAAATTTTCAGAGAACAAGGAGGGGCTCTTGGAAAATATATAGAAAAGCCAGGTTCAGCATTTACACATTATGATTTCATTTATGTGAAGTTCAAAACCAGGCAAAGCCAGGTGCAGTGGCTCATGCCTATAATCCCAGCACTTTGGGAGGCTGGGACAAGAGAATCACAAGTTCAAAGCCAATGTCAGCAGTGGTGAGGTGCTAAGCAACTCAGTGAGACCCTGTGTCTACATAAAACACAAAATAGGGCTGGGGATGTAGTTCAGTGGTCGAGTACCCCTGAGTTCAATCCCCGGTACCAAAACCAAAAACCAATACACTTAAATGTGCACACCTGCAATCCCACCTACTCAGGAGGCTGAAGCAAGATAATCACAATCCTAGGCAACTTAGTAAGACCTTATCTCAAAATAAAAAGGATATAGCTCAAAGGTAAGAGTGCTTGCTTAGGGTGCATAGGCCCTGGGGTTTAACCCTTAGTATCTCCCTCTCCAAAAAAGAGAAAGAAGAAAGAATAAAGAATTTCTACAATTCAACAATAATAAAAACAACCTGACTAAAAGAGGCAATGGACTTGAAAAGACATTTCTCCAAGACGATTCAAATAGAAATCACATGAAAGCTAAACCCTGGCACATGCCTGTAATTCTAGCAATTCAGAAGGCTTAAAAGCAGGAGTGTAAATTTAAGGCCAACCTTCAGTGTGACCTTGTCTCAAAAACACATATAAGGGATTGGTCTCCCAGTGTCTTGAGCACCCCCGCCTTTTTTTTTTTTTTAAACAAATGTGGGGTTCCTCAGAGACCCAGCCTTGACACGACTATCAAAGAAATACTTCCATTAATCACTACATTCAGACCTGGTAACACTTACTGGACAATCTCTTGACTCAGCTTCTGCTGTAAATCCAAGTTCTGAGGACGACCTCCTGTCATGTCCTCCCTCCCTTCTCTAAACTCTCTCTATACAATCTCCTATTACATGTTCCAGCTCAACCATTCTGTCCTACATGGTTACTGTCAGCTATAAATAAATCTGTATTAAAACTTACCTTTGCCCTATCCCAAAGTGCCTCAAAGCTCTCTACAAGATTTTATTGTATCCTTGCTATTTAAAATCGTAATAATAATAAAAAATGGTAAGTTTTTTTTTTTTTTGGTACCAGGGATTGAACTCAGGGGTACTCCACTACTGAGCCACATCCCCAGCCCTATTTTGTGTTTTATGTAGAGACAGGGTCTCACTGAGTTGCTTAGCACCTCGCTGTTGCTGAGGCTGGCTTTGAACTTGTGATTCTCCTGTCTCAGTCTCCCTAAATGCTGGGATTACAGGTGTGCACCATCGTGCCTGGCTAAAAATGGTTAAGTTCTTATGTGCACCTAGATTACTTGAGATCTTAGAGATTGTTTTTTAAGGACTTTTTTTCTTCTCCATAAAGGATTTCTTTTTTTTTTTTTAAATATTTTTTAGTTGTAGATGGACACAATATCTTTATTTTATTTATTTGTTTTTATGCGGTGCTGAGGATCGAACCCAGTGACTCATGCATGCGAGGCAAGCGCTCTACCACTGAGCTACAGCCTCAGCCCCAAGGATTTCTTTTTATAAGGCCTAGGTAGGGGCTATGAAGCAAACGGAGAACTACATAACAAGGATGAGGATACTTGTACCGCCAATAATTTTCAGACAATATAGGATAGACATAAAGGTCAGAGCTCAATGAGGACAAAGAATACCCTGAAGATATAATATGGGGGTGCTGGGGATATAGCTCAGTTGGTAGAGTGCTTGCCTTGCATGCCCAAGGCCCTGAGTTCAATTCCCAGCAACACACACACACACACACATACAAACACACACAAAGTGAAAGATAGGATATCAGATAGATTCATGGCCAGGCACAGCAGTGCATGCCTGTAATTCCAGTGGCTTGGGAAGCTGAGGCAGGAGAATCCCTAGTTCAAAGTCAGCCTCAGCAAATTTACCAAGACCTTATTTCAAAATAAAAAAAATTTAGGGGCTGGGATTGTAGCTCAGTGGTAGAGTGCTTGCCTTGCATGCATGAGGCACTGGGTTTGATTCTCAGCACACATAAGAATAAATAAATAAAATAAAGATACTGTGTCCATCTACAACTAAAAAAAAAGTATTAAAAAAAAATTTAAAAAGGGCTGGGGGTGTGGTAACACCCCTGGGTTCAATCCCTGATTAAAAAAAAAAAAAAGAGTCCAATCCTGGGTAGAAACTCAAAGAGTAGCCTTAGACCTGTTTTTGTTTTTTCTTTTTCTTTTCAGAAAGCCACTGAAGATTATGGGTAATTCAATGTATATCCCTGGAAATTTACCCCTTACGTTTTAAGTAATTGGAACTTTTATGTTTGGTACTGCGGACTGAACCCAGGGGTGCTTTACCATTGAGCCATGTCCCTAGCCCTTTTTATTTTTTGAGACAGGGTCTTGCTAAATTTCTTAGAGCCTTGCTATATTACTGAAGTTGGCCTCGAATTTGTAATCCTGCTGCCTGTTGAGTTGCTGGGATTAAGAGGCATGCGTCACCATACCTGGCAATAACTGGAATTACTTTAAGGCAGAAGATTTTTAAAAGAAAAAAAAGGAGGAAATTGATTTTTTCCCCTCTGTAATATGGCTTGGTACCAATATAGATTAGAGAATAGAGACTTAATTCTGTAAGTGGGAAAAAAAGGACAGAGATCTGACTATATATGTTTTGCCCCTTGCTGTGTTTTTTTTTTTTTTTTTGGTACTAGGGATTGAACTCAAGGGCACTTGACCTCAGAGCCACACACTCGGCCCATGTTTTATTTTATTTAGAGACAGTCTCACTGAGTTGCTTAGGGCCTCACTAAGTTGCTGAGGCTGCCTTTGAACTTGTGATCCTCCTGCCTCAGCCTCCTGAGCCCCTGGGATTATAGAAGTGCACCATCACACCCAGCCCCTTCCTGTTTTAAAAAAACAAACAAAGAAAGAAAAAATAAAAAGGGCTAGAGATGTAGCTTAGTGGCAGAGTGTTTACCTAGCATGCACAAGACCCTGGGTTTTGCAGCCCCAGCACTGGAAAAAAAAAAGAGGGGGAGTTTGGTCTCCATAGTGTTACTATTGGGAGTGTCTAGGAGGTGGGGCCTACTGGGAGTAGAAAGTCCTTAAGTCACTGAGGGCATGCTCTAGAAGAGGGTTATATGACCCCAGAACACCCTGTCTTTCTCTGTCTACTGCCTAGTTGTTTTTATTTTATTTATTTATTTTTATGTAGTGCTGAGGATCGAACCCAGTGCCTCACGCATGTGACGCAAGCGCTCTACCACAGCTACAATCCCAGGGCCCTGCCTAGTTCTTTTAATTTAATGGAGGAGGAGTATTAGGGATTAAATTCAGGGGCACTCGATGACTAAGCCACATCCCCAGCCCTATTTTTTTGTGTATTTTATTTAGAGACAGGGTCTGATTGAGTTGCTTAGGGCCTCACTTTTGCTGAGGCTGGCTTTGAACTCTCAATCCTCTTACCTTAGCCTCCTAAGCCGCTGGGATTACAGGTGTGCACCACTGCGTCTGGCCTCTACTGCCTAGTTCTGCCACATGCTCCTGCCATGGTGTGCTATCCTCACAACAGGCTCAAAGCAATGGAACTACTTAATATTAGACTGTAAACTCCAGAATTGTAAGCCAAAATAAACCCCTTATGGTATTTTTTTTTTCCAGTACTAGGATTAAACCCAGGGACTTTCACATGTTGGGCAAGCATTCTACCACTGAGAAACATACCCAGTCCTTTTTATTTTATTTTGAGACAGGGTCTTGCTAAATTTCTAAGGGTAGACTTGAACTTGCAATCATCCTGCCTCAGCCTCCCTCGTAGCATAGCGTGAGCCATTGTGCCTGGCCACACATGGCCATCTTTTTTTTTTTTTTTGTACTGGAGATTGAACTCAGGGGCACTTGACCAGTAAGCCACATCCCCAGCCTATTTTGTGTTTTTATGTAGAGACAGGGTCTCATTGAGTTGCTTAGCGCCTCGCCATTGCTGAGGCTGGCTTTGAACTCGTGATTCTCCTGTCTCAGCCTCCCTAAGTGCTGGGATTATAGGCTTGCGCCACCGCACCCGGCTGACCTGGCCATCTTTTTAAAAGTTAATTGTCAGTTAATATAATACCAAAATAAGTCCAGAAATGCACAAACTCAAATTAATAAAACTTACCTAAATTAACACTTTGAAGCATGCTGATCAGCGCTGGCATAAGCTGAAATTCAAATATCCTTTGTCCTCCACAGTGGCTACAGGCTGGGACATCAGTGACTTCTGATGCACGGCAGGTCAAAAAGAGTGGCTCTCCACTCCAGGAATACCTACAACAAGGAAAACGGAAAACCTGAAATCAGAGGCTCATACATACAAGTCATATCCCAATATCTGAGGCCACACTTTGCACACTTCCTTTTTTAGTAGTACCACAAGCAAAACAAGAGAGCAAAGAAATCCTCCAGAGGCCAAAAAAACAGCAGCAAGTCTATAAAGCACAAGATATCTGAAGTCTAGCCAATGCTGAACTGAGTCAAACTACAGCTGCAATGGAATCCAGACCAGCCCAACTGCAGAGTAAAGGGACTCAGACCTCCCTTAGCATGCCTTTTTAGGAGTACATGTTTACTTTAGTATCTACTGTTCTCCAACAAATAATTTCTAACAAATAAAAATGTTACTAGATAGGTAAAGAAGCAGGTAAATTTAACCCATGAAGAAAGCCAATACCAGAAGACCCACAGACAAGATGGTTGTATCAGATAGGGTCTTTAAAATACCAATGACAAATATGTAAAAGAATGTAGTGGAAAAGGTAAACAAGCATAAGTGGATGAGTAATTCAGCACAGAAACGTAAATTTAAAAAGACTGAAATAGAAATGCTACAAATGCAAAATGCTATGTCAGAAAAAAAACTGGGTGTGGTGGTGTGCACCTGTAATCCCAGCTACTTAGGAGGCTGAAGCTGGACGATCACTTGAGCCTACAGTCTCTAGGCCAGCCTGGGCAACAGACAGAAAGACAAAAAACTTCATTAAAATTTAACAATAGGGGCTGGAGCTGGAGCTCAGTGTCAGATCACTTGCCTAGCATGTGTGAAGCACTGGGTTTGATCCTTAGCACCACACAAAAAAATAAATAAAGGCATTCTGTCCATCTACAAAATAACTTTTTTTTTTTGGTACCAGGGATTGAACTCAGGGGTATTCAACCACTAAATCACATCCCCAGCCCTATTTTGTGTTTTATGTAGAGATAAGGTCTCACTGAATTGCTTAGCAAGTTGCCGTTGCTGAGGCTGGCTCTGAACTCGCAATTTTCCTGTCTTAGCCTCCCAAAGTGCTGGGATTTCGGGCGTGCACTATTGTGCCCAGCTTACAAAATAATTTTTTAAAAAAGCAAATATAGGGGCTGGGACATAGCTCAGCTGGTACAGTACATGCCTCACATACACAGGCCCTGGGTTCAATCCCCAGCACCACAGGGAAAAAAAAAAAGCAAATATAAATGATTCCAAATGGAACTAAAAGTAAAACTCAAAAAAAGAGTATTTAAAAGATACGACATTAGCCTCTATGGTACAATTTCAAATAATTGAAGAGCTAGAAAAAAAAAAAAAAGAACAGAAGAAATATTTCAAATAGAAGTAATAGCCAAAAGTTTCAACCCATAATTCCAAAAAGCTCAGGAAAATCAAAGTAGGAAAAAATAACACATAAACATACCAAGAAGAATCTCTAATAATCAAATTGCTGAAAACCAAGTAAAGAAGACATATTACAGCCGGGCACGGTGGCTCAAGCCTGTAATCCCAGCACTTAGGGAGGCTGAGACAGGAGAATCGTGAGTTCAAAGCCAGCCTCAGCAATGGCGAGGCGCTAAGCAACTCAGTGAGACCCTGTCTCTACATAAAACACAAAATAGGGCTGGGGATGTGGCTCAGTGGTCGAGTGCCCCTGAGTTCAATCCCCAGTACCAAA
>PVHX01011418.1:0-55653 GCA_004024805.1 Geosciurus inauris | reverse complement strand
TCCAAGTGCATCAGATATAAATATTTTTCACTGATTAAAACTGCTCCAGTTAATAGTGAAGAAAAATGAATAGAAGATATACTATAAAGTGTTAGCTTCTTGAAAGCATAATGAACTTACAAGTTGGTTTGTAAATTATCTTTCCTTTACAGATGAAGACACAACTCTGCAAAGAGTACATTGAAAGGTGAAAAGATTACAGATTTCATTGTGTGTGTGTTGGCCTCATACGTCTGTCTACAGATTAGTTGGTACACTGAGCCTGTCACCTGTTTCATTTGATAAAATGAACATCAATTGAGCTCACCCAAACAGAAGTGAAATAAAACGAAGAAAAGGTAATGTTTTTCATATTCTTATGTAGTATCTGTAGTAAAATTGATAATTTTATTTAGTCAATTGCTTCTGTATTATAAATTCAGAACATGGAGGAATGTCATTGAGTAGCTAAAAATACACAGATCATGAAAGAGAAGCGGCATAGATCCATAGCCTCAATATTGTATGTACCATTGCTGATCTGACTCCCCTCCTGTCCTGGGAGAGCACAGCAATTGGTTTGGGCCCTCATTAGAATGTGTTTTTCTTCACCCCAATAAAAATAGTCGAACTCTTCACTTACACACACCTTACAAAGACAGTAACAACTTTAGATAAAAATCATT
This sequence comes from Geosciurus inauris, assembly GCA_004024805.1. NCBI lineage: Eukaryota > Metazoa > Chordata > Mammalia > Rodentia > Sciuridae > Geosciurus > Geosciurus inauris. Next base: position 54,988 of record PVHX01011418.1, on the reverse strand, counting down.
CCTCACACTTTCATAATTAGTTTGAGGTCTGGGTGCAGAAAGGGAAAAAAAAGTCAGCGTTAAATATTGTAAGACTTCCGCAGTTTTATATGTAACATCAGAAAGAAGGACTCCTACACAAGGCCAATCTCATGGTTTTCATTATCACATAGAGTTAATCAAAACCAGTTCAACCCCAGGCAAATATCACCCTGGGATGAAGGTATTAAGAGGAATAAAGCATCTTCATCACTTGGATACTAATTAACCTTGAGAAAGCCCAAAGCAAAGCAAAATTTATCAGATTTTTCTCTGAAATATGTTCCCTAAATACCAATCAATTCAGGGTTGATAATTTCTGGATTATACATTATCAATCCTACACTATAGTCTATCAATACCAGACTGACAGGAACCTGTCTCCACCATGTACTCTGGACACATGAGGAGTTTTAAATATATATCTGCATAATTTAATGACTGGCACATTTATTTTATCACAAAACAACATATTAAGAGACTACAGAGTTATTGTTTCAAAACATCAATAATGACTGGCACATTTATTTTATCACAAAACAACATATTAAGAGACTACAGAGTTATTGTTTCAAAACATCAAGAACTAAACCCTAAATACAGTATGCAATCCAGATGGTAAATTCTCAAGGCATTAGGACTGGAAGAGGAAAATTTTTTAGAGTTGTTTAGGTTTTTTCAGTCATGCAGCCTTTTAGCTTACTTTTACCTTTCAGCACTAGCAAGAATTTAACTGCAATGAAAGCAATTAGTATAGCTAAGAAATAGGATTTGTTACAGGACCTCTGCTTTTTTAAAAACTTCTTTATTCCTGCTGAAATGGCCTGGCTATTTAAGTTCTTGTGTTGCACTAATTAATAATGAATAGAGCACATTAGAGTCACTTTATTTACCTAACTTTCTATTGCATGCAAGCTAATACACACATGTATTATTTACGTATAGTATACATCTTTCTGCTATCTAAATTTTGCAGGATGAGGAATAAACAGAGAACTAACTTTCAAAGGCTATTTATGTGTCACATGTAACTGACAAAACAACTGGTTAGAGTATAGATAAATATAAAGAAAAATGCCATTTCCTTAATTAAAACATTAGACATAATTATTCCAAATCACATGGTAATCAAATAAACCCAGAACTTATTATTAAAGACAAGCACTTCAATTGCAGAATTTCAAATAACTTAATTGTATATGGAAAATGTGGCTTGAAAATATAAACACAATTAAAACAATTTGTTTTAGTCTTTTTGATCGGCCTACTTAGAAGGATAAAAGTCTTGGGTGTATTTGAGATTAGATATTAATTTGTAGCTCTTTGTTACAATAAACCATTAAGTGTTCCTGATTGTTCTTGCATAGTAAACAACACTGTCTTCCTTGCGGCTTTTTTTTTTTTTAATGTAGGTTAAAATGTCTTGAGAAGTTGCCAAAATCTCCAGTAGCCATGTGACATTTGATACAATATCCACTCCAGGAACTCAATGCCCACATATTCCACCTATTTATTCTAAACTCCTAAAATGAAGCAGCAGTCTCTCAATAGCTCCAAACATCATCTATTGACTTTATTTGACCCAGGCTTCATATTGACAGAATGTAAATTAGGTAACAGTTTTTTATTAGGGCTACAAAAACAACATTGGGATGAGCCTGGTAGTAACATGTCAGTAAGGACACTGTTTTTTTGGTCTGGGACTTTATCTGGGTTTTCAATCAGGCACAGCAGATTTGAGCTCGTGGTCCTTGTGGGCAACCATTGCGGTTTTACTTGTTTGTTTGTGTTTTGTTTTGTTTTTGTCCTTATTTGATTATCAAGTCACACATGAAAACATTAGTCTCAAGCCTAAAACCCCAACAGCAAGCCATTCTTTAGCTGGTGAAATTCAAATCTCATTTTATTATGTTGTCAATGAGCTGCTGAGATTTTGCCTTGGCTTGTTAACATGATAGCAGACAGATGAGAAGAAATAAAAAGTACTGGCCTGTGAAAGCCAAATCAAAGAGCCAGATTGAGGGGCTTCTCAAGTTACTCAGGTGAGGCCGTAAGTGCCTAGCCAGTGACCCAGCTAATGGTTGGAATGAAGGTTCCGTTTGGAGAATCCCAGCGTTAAAACATGGTATTCAAACGTCTGCATAAATGGCTGAGAATTTGCCTTTTCTTTGAAAGCTTACTATACAATAAACAAAAGACTGGTATTTGATACTAACCAAACATAGAGAAGGAGCAGACAGTAACAATGGATGAATGTATTCAAGACATGATTCTTTATGTGGTCCTGGAAGAACTACCCGGTCTGACATTTCTCTATTGCTCATTTTTAATTGTCTTTGGTGTAAACCTATTTGCCATTTACCAGAAAACATACTCATTTACATAAACATCTAACAATATAAGTTACATGGAAATAGGATAATGCTTTCACACAATAAAATGTCAGAGAGAGAGAGAGAGAAATCTATTTTTTAAATGACTAGGATTTAAGAGAAAGAGTACTTGACAATACTCTGAAAACATATTTTATGTGTTATTAAAAAAACACTGAGAACACTGAATTCTACAAACTGATATATCTTTTTCTTTTATAATAAGAGCATACTGGACATTGAAGCTTTATTTACAACTGTAAATGAAATAAATGGTCCTTAATTTTTAAGTTGAATTATGAAGCCCAACTTGTGTGCTCTTACAGCTCTTTTGTTCTGTTTTACCTACAACTTTACAATTTTCTTAAAGCTTTTAACTTTTAAAATGAAAGTTTGTCCTTAAAGTTCATGATAATCAATATCTAATAATCAAATTTCAAGAGTAAATTTTATTTCATATGCCTTTTTAAAACTTTTAGAATATGAAAGCCAGCTGTGAAAAACAAAGTCTTGACTAGTAGTGCCATCTAGCATCACAGAGAAAAAGCCATTCAACTACTTTGTAAAGCATTGGAAAATGTGTCAAATCATGAATGTATTATCTCCTTGATCTATTTCCCAAGGGAAAATAAGTAGACTTGATCAGTGGTTAGAAATGGACACCAAACTCATATGTTCAGGGATAATAGATTGTATATTGTGAATGTCAGGGTTTTCAGGAAGAGGTAATTAAGAGCAATAACAGTGAGGTATAATTTCTGGTTTGCTAACTGTTCTGCCATCATTATTTCCACCATTTAAGAAAACATACTAGAATTTGCGTAAATAAAAATGGAATTCATATACTGAACTAATGACTATAGAATAAAAACAAATCACTCACAACCTTCACTATTTTGAGTAACAACTTCTGACTTCTAATACCTGATTAAGACCTGCAAAGTGTTTTGGGTAATGAATATAGACACCTTGAGATATAATATTATACTACTAAAGATGTCACAGATTCAACCAGGTATGGAACTAAGAAAAGTGACTCGAATCATCTCTGTTAAGATGCTTCTTTTTAATGATAAGCAAAAAATAATGAAAGAGGAGATGACTCATGGCAGATCTATTTCTTTCTCAATTCACATAGGCCCAGATGGAGATACCATGGAATGTAAGTGGTTCTCTTGGAAAGGGAGGAAACCCTGGAGCATGGGTCACACTCCAGGGCTTGCTCCTCTGAGAGTGGCTCAGCCACAAAATTAAAATGTGGTAAAAGAAAGGTTAACTTGAGCTGCTTTTAAACCAGTGCCCAGGCATGTAATGTCTAGTGAGTAGAACTCCAAAGGCAAACAGACTGTTCAGCAATAGGTAGATTTTAAGAACTCAAACAATTAGCATTAGGTTTAGCATTGATAGATGTCATAAAACTGAAGTGTGAGTCTAGCAACCGTATGTCTAAAGATAAGATATAGCTAATGTACCAGACATACATATGTAGTAAAAGTAATCTTAGACATTTATCTCCTAGGTGGCAAGATGACATAATCATTAGGCACACAATTCTGGAGGCTTCTTGCCTCACCACATACATGTGTGATGTCTGCTCCATTAGACGTTTTGTCCATTTTCTTGTCAGTGTAATGACCAATAGGTTTAACATCCAGACCTAACACAGGATAATTATGAAGACTGATTGAAAAATAGTAGTCAGCATACCTATTACATAATTATCCAATGAAAACTGTTATTTTTATCTTATTATTGCTATTTTCTTCTAAGATTGAATTTATCTGGATGGATCCCTCTGTAGATACAGGGTCCTGACAGCTCTGATTATGTATGACCAGGGATCCTGCTGCCCATTACTAACATGCAAACACGTAATTCCTGCCCTAATGAAATTGAATATATAACACTGATACAATAGGAACATAGGAATATTTGTCCTTGATGGCTGAAGTGATGATATTCTTTCTATGTGACATTCATATATATTAATAAATTAAAGTGTATCAATCTGTATTTTCTCCAAATATTAGAATCAGCTTAATACTAGATGTCATCAATCTGCTGATGTGAATAATGTTTGTCACTACGTATCATTTTCCCCCTCAAATACAGGTTTTGATGTCAGGAAAATGTAATTTTTCTCAAATGTGTAATCCAAGTTTAAACTAGTCTTAAACAAAAATTATCACTGTTAACGACTATTTCCCTTTCTCCTTTTTTAACTTTAACCAGAATCTGAGTTACAGATAATTACTTGGTGAAGTTGCACAGAGGAACCTCCAAATGGGAACACAGACACTGTAGTGTCATGGAAGAGAAAAAAATTTCTCTTGGAAAATAGTCCCCACACTTCAGTTTATTTCTTTTGCTTTCGTAGTTGACTTTTGTCCTCTTCTCAAGGTGTTCAAGCACCTAATATATTAATAAAAACACTATGTGGAAACCAGGTTATTTCTGATGTATTACAGACACTCACAAATCTGATTTTAAGGGGCCAAAAATAGGAATTTTGGAGACTATGAGTGATTTTATTGTTTTTCTGGCTACCTGATTTAGACCAACGAGCATGACCAATGCAAGTCTTGAGCCCTTGAGGATAGGAAAGAGAGATACTGGATTATATACCACCCAGAGACTCCAGAGCATGAGAAACCCCATCCCACCTCTGCCCTTCTGTTATGTTAATTGCATGAACATAAGCATCACTAGAATGCATTTCATCTTAATAATGGGCAGTCATTTGAAATGTGGGATTATTTTTCCTAAGCCTTACAGGACAGGCATGAGGTTAGGCATTTATACATATAAAGAACAGCCTTGAAAGCTGATGTTCTTGGCCCATGTAGGTCCACCTGCTTTCTAGTCTTATTCTCCCTTTTCCTACTCCTCTGCTGATGAAAAAAATAAAAGGATAAACTGGATGCAGCGGTACATACTTGTAGTCCTAGCTACTCAGGAGGTTGAGGCAAAAGGATCACAAATTCAAGGCCAGATTCTACAACTTGGTGAGACCCTATCTCAAAATAAAATTTTAAAAAAGAGCTGGGGATATAGCTCAGTCCTATAGCGCTCTCCTAGTTTCAGTCTCTGATGCCACAAAAAATAAAAACTAAAGAGAGAGAGAGAGAGACCATTTCTAGGTAAGTGACCTACTTGGATTAGACATTTTAGATACCTTTCATCTAGCAGCAGAAAAGCTCAATAATGTGAGTCTGCAGGACATATACAACATCAAATATGATTTAATCAGTTTCCCTCTATAAAGTGTTACTATGAATGAAGTAAACACTGACATTAACCCATTAGAAAGCTGTTCTAATTTCTTAATGACCTGGTACCTCTGTTGGCAGTTCTAGAGGCCTACAGAGGCATGAGAAGAGGTTTCAAAGGGCAGCCAAGAAAGAGAACCACATAGCTTTGGTGAGCACCTGCACAATTCACAGTTGACACACTTCTAAGTAATTTGAGAGGGATGGAGGGACAGCTAGATTTTAAGTTGGTTGTTCATGATTCTTGTTAGGTCCACTCAAGATTTCACGTTTCTTCTCGCGAGGCGAATGCAGAATGTACAACATGGCGGCCCGCCATGGGCTGCAAGGAACAAAGCAGCAAGCAACCCGCATGCGCAAAAGAACAGCCAACCAGACATTGATACAGTAAGCAGTAATGGCGCCTCGTATCAATCAGTGGACTTTTCCTGACTCATCCTGGAGGGACTCTGACCTTAGCAGGATTCCCTGACTAATCCCAGAGAACATAGGACTCTAGATTACCTCCTCTTCCTACCTCTAGCTCTTCTCTTCCTGCCTTAAGCCTTCCTTTTCCAGACAGGGCCCTTTAAATTTTCTGTACCGGGGAACACGTGGGCGATTCTCCCAGGCCAGCTCTTTTGGACTGTGGAGTTCGCCTGGGAGCCTACATCCCAATAAAGTCTTACCCAGCAGTTTAACCTGCCTCCTTTTGGTCATCTGGCTTTAAGATTCTTTTCTGTCTAAACTTTATAATTCAACTTCCAATTAACTTTTTATGGTAGAATGAATTACTGGTCCCAATATTTTCCCTCCCTATCCACACACTTTGAAAAGTTTTTTACAGTTGCTATATATTCATACCCCATGACTTGACTTTATGCTGGGTCACATGACTTACTTTGACCAACAGAACATGTGCAGAAGTGACAATTTTTTCTTCCATGTAGAGCTTCTATAATCACCATGATAAAAATACATCTAATCTAGGCCCACAACCTGAAGAGGGAGAGACCTCACTCTACCCAAGATTTTGTAGCCCAGCCTCACTAAACCTATACTAGATAAGCTTAAACTCAGTTGGCTTGTAGATATTCAATAAAAAAAGGCTACCATTTTTTGTCATGGTATTTGATAATTGTTTTGATATTTGTTAAAGCTGTAGTGATATAGGTAAGTGACCTACTTGGATTAGACATTTTAGATACCTTTCATCTAGCAGCAGAAACTCTCAATAATGTAAGTCTTAAGCCTTAAGCCTGATATACTTTTTCTCATATTTTCTATTTTCTAAATATTTTAGCTCTTTTCTGTTTCTTTAATTCCTTTCTTCTTTTCTCATTTTAAGCTTCAATATTATAAGTTTATATTTATTTATTTATTTGTTTGTTTATTTATTTATTTATTGCAGTACTAGTAGGGATTGAAGTGAAGCCAGGGGTATGTACCCCTGAGCTATGTTTCTAGTGCATGTGTGCGTTCTCTCTCTCTCTCTCTCTATACACACACACACACACACACACACATATACATATTTTTTTAATTTTGAGAAATAGGTCCCAGAATAAAATCACATATATTTTACTCATCACTTCAACTATATTTTCAAAAGATTGATTTTGAGCTTCATAATAGCTAAAGATGCCATCAAATCATAGTCTCTGATGGAGTCTGTTTTGCTTTCTTGGAATATTTGCTACTTATATTTTGCTACTTATACCATAGTACACAGTTTAATATCTAGTTCCATTTTTAAGTCACACACTTTACTTTGGTCTCAAAAAGTGACAAATGGTCCATGTACTGTGCAATATTATGAAACTTCTGGTTTTACCTTTCTGGTGTCCCATATTTTTTGCCCATTGTAGAGAAACATTGGTCCATTAATCATAGATGCAGATGGTGTCCATCTGGTATCCATCTTTAACTCTCAAAATGGAGGCATAAGGATACTCTGAAACATTACACTTTCAAAATCAGATGCAATCTAGCAGCTCAAAAAAAAAGTTATTTGATACATTATGACTTTTTTCCATAGTCTTCATCTTGTATTACAAACAAATTAAAAGGTTTTCTTTTCTTAAAAAGACTTGTAATTTTTAAGTTCTTACTCCAAGTCAGTTAACAAATATCAAAACAATTATCAATTAATTTTCCATGTAAGTTTATTTCAGAAATCTCTTGGTAATCACAAACATTTGAGACATCTTCTGGACTTTTATTTTTGAGTATGTCAGTTCTTTGCATAAGAAAAATTCAAGTATTTCAGACCTGAACATAACTCTCTCTCTCTCCCTCTCTCTCTCTTTCTCTCTTTCTCCCTCCCTTTCTCTCTCTCTCTGTATATATATATTTTTTTCTTTCATGTCACCAGTTATCATAATTAAGATTTTAATTCTATTCAGTTTATGTTTCTAAACAAAAATGTATCATGACAATTCCCTTCAGAGATACTGTGAAGATACAGAGAAGACTTCAAATGTATATTAGGTACTTTCACAGAAATTGTTAAATACAAATATACACCATGCATTTAATAAAAAAAATCACTGAATATTTCAGAAAGAAAATGAAAAACACTAATGAATACTTGAAATAAACACTTTCATGAGGCCAAAACAAGAAGCAGAATATCAATAAGAATAATAACTTCAGTAAGTTTACTGGTAATGTTTTGAATAAATATCTACAGGCAATACTTTATTCTGTTGCCAATGTAAAATTTTTAAATTGTCAAATTTTTGTATATGCTTTCTCATCAGTACATACTGGCTTCTATTAACAATATTGCTAAATTTAGAGTCTAAAGTTGTTTGTGTGTGGTGGGCATTTCAGTTCTTCAAATTTAAAGAGGCTAAGTTATTCTTTTCATCCAATGTTCCTATTCCTCAAAAATGTCTGAAGAGCTTTCTAGTACTATATCATCTAATACTATTTTTTCAGTAAATCAGCTGCCTCTCTCCTAAATCAAAGTTAGCAAGAGTTCATTGAAGGGGAAAAAAAAATCACTTGCATGGTGCATCTACTCAATAGGTTTTGAACAGACCTTTGTCACTTTATGGTATCGTTTCATAGTTTATTTACTAATATTTCCCCTATCTTCATGTTATGGTTTAGATATAAGATGTCTCCCCAAAAGCTCGTGTAGCAATGTAGGAATATTCAGAGGAGAAATGATTGATTCTGAGAACTGTAAGTTTATTAATGGATCAATTTATTTGATGGATTAACAATTTCAATGGATTGCCTGGTGGTAACTACAGGCAAGTGAGAAGTAGCTGGAGGAAGTAGGACACTGGTGGATTGCCCTTGGGGTTGTGTTTTGTTCTGGGCTTTGTCTCTACTATGCACATACCACATGATAGGTATGTGACTGGTATGACTGTATATAGGACAGAGAATATATTTGGTATGATTTAATTATTATAATTACTTACTGCAATTATTTAAGTATACCAGTGATACAACTCAAACTATAAAATAGTGTTAAAGGGGTAGCTGTTAACCTTCAGGTGGCTAAGTCTACTCTTCACAGGAACCTTTATGTGAAGCCTAGATCACCATATGTCAACTATAGCTTAGGAAAGGAGATAGAGCTACATGTCCTGAAAGAGCCCTTGCAACTCTAAAATGTTCTGCAAAGTCAAGCCGGTCAGCACAGGTTTACATATGACTTTAGATGTTTTTAAAAGGTGAGTTTAGTTAATATCATAAACAACATTGTAAATGACTTTCTAAACAGTTTTAAAAAAGCCATTATTTTTTAAACCATTAACACATTAATTGTAAGCAAATGTACAACTGCTTATAAATTAATTTTATCTGTTTCCTAAAGCAGGTCCTTTTTATGTTAGTAAGAGTTAGCTAACAGACCCTGTTTTGTGAACAAGGAAAGAAACAACAGCAACTGGAGAGCTTTATTAAAACTTTTTAGACTTTTTCAAATTTTTCAGTGAATCAGCTGCCTCTCTCCTAAATCAAAGTTAGCAAGAGTTCATTGAAGGGGGGAAAAAATCACTTTCATGGTGCATCTACTCAACAGGTTTTCATCTTTCATCAGAAACCTCCTTAATGATGTTTGGGCTATTTCCACCTGCTAGGCGCACTAGTCCTTGCCTTCTCAGAACTGAAAAAAAAAAATGCCAATATTTAAGGTCTAACAGTCTGAAGTGGCTAAATCCATGCTGAGGGAGTTTTACCATCTGTTGAGTCTCTCCATTCCATGATCACTAAGTGTTTAGGGAAAGAAAATGTGTGTGTGTGTGTGTGTGTGTGTGTGTGTGTGTGTGTGTCTTTTCAAAAGAAAAAAAAAGAATTTTCAAATAAAATGCCCTTCAGGAACAAATTTACCCACTTGAGGTTTGCCACTGCCTGGGGCGACTAAAAACCAAAACAGGATGTTTTTCTAAAAGAAGTGTTGGGTTTACCTTACTTTCTCATTATAAAGAACAACCACCCACCTGGGGGTCACTGTTTTGCTCTGGAGGAAGAGCAATTAAGATTCAATTTAGGTCACTTAACTCTCCAAGTTTAAAAGTCCTTCAAAAAACCTAATAGTTCTCAGAGATTTCTGACAATTGTTATGTGCAATTTCTGATGTTTTTCCATGTCCTTCACAATTGCCTTCACTCCCCAAATTGGCTGTATTATTTTGTCATCTTAAAAATCATTTAGTAGCAGTGTTTCATTTAAGATTAATTTCTAACACTGCTTCTTCAGAAGTCTCTAGCAAAAAAGTATCCACGGAACTCATTACAACCCTCTCCCTGGGAGATGTTACTGTCTTCACTTTACAGAAGAAAAAAATAAACAAATAAAACAAAATACATGTAGTATGAGTAGTCAGAGTGGCCAAAGTCACAGACCCAATTAGAACACCATATACCCTTTCTGGCAAAAGACTGTAAAAACACTGTTGAGACTCAGAAAAAAAGATTCAAAGTGTGACACTTGACATGCCAGTACTGTGACACTAAAGAAGCAGGTCAGGTCTCTAACCCCCTATCCCTGGTCCATCCTTTTTGCATATCAAACACAGGGAGGAACTTTCTCCTGAAGTCCCCTTTATCTAGGAAAAGTTCCTCTGGGAGAAATGCAATTGTCTTGAGCTGCTTCCCCAATTCAAGATGAGACTAAAAATCAAACATCACAACCTTAACCCCTGATGAACTTTGTCCCAGACCACTGTCCATTCTTGGGGCTTATTCGTTTCCCCTAAAAAATCATTTTCTAAAATTTCTTACAGCCTCCACTCCTCCTCTATAGAAAAGGGTATATATACTTCTAAATCTCATTGCATTATTTAGTACTCACTTTCCTGTGACATCAGCCCCCTTCCCCAGTAATAAATTGCATACCTTTTCTCTTGTTAGTCTATCTATTGTCAATTTGTTTGTTTTATCAGACTCAGTTACCAAAACTTCAGAGGGCAGAAAAGAAAAGACCTCAAAATTGAAGGTCTAGTTATGAAACAGCATTCAGAATTTTGAGATGGAAAAATTCATGCTTGTATCTGCCTTTGTAATTTTTACTTATTAAATAAATAATATATTATTACTTATATTTTTATTATACAAGAATTCTAGCTTTTGTAAATGTTGAAGAGAGTTGACTATAGCACAGAGGTCAGCAAATACAGCTTGCAAAGTACTGCTAAAGCTTTAGTTCCTGGAGCAGAATTCTGAATCCTTCTTGCCTGATATGCTGCCATCTTCCCAGCCCAGCTCAGTCTACAAAAGTGGTAGTTTTACCATAATAGGTTTGACCACAAATACCAGCTGAAAGTTGCTAGATGGACAGACTGAGGAGTAAGGTAGGAGTGGAGGGGTGAATTCCACAGGATACAAATCAGGGAACCCAAAGCTTTGCTAGCTTCTAGCTGCAGTCTAGTTAAGGTCAGTAATAGACTAGCCAAAAATTTAACCAGAGATCCTGTAAAGGACAACATAAACTTTGGATGATCAGAAAGCTATGCACATATGCAAGGAGTAGTATAGAAAGTAGCCTTATAGAAAGTAAAAACCAAAACAGAGATCAGAATTGACTGAACATGGAATGTGCCTCTTCACACACAGATCTATCAGCAGAGATTAGATGCTATGGACCTGAAGTGTTAGAGCACAGCCTTGTTACAAAACATTGGATTATGCAGATATAAGAGTGATCCTTAGGAAGTCAAGCTAAAAATAAAAATAAGAATGAAAACCTGACAGACACATCAACAGCCATATACCATGAGATTCTACAGTTTAATAACTCTAGGCACATTGAGACCACACCAACAAAAACTCAATATATCAAATCATGGTTGCTATAACATATTGCTATAGTTTGGATCTAGAATGGCCCCTAAGGCCCATGTGGAAGAAGTTTCATTCCCTGCTTGGTGCTATTGGGAGATGGTAGAAACTTTAAGAAAAGGAACCTAGTGGATGTTTTTCAGCCATTGGAGGTTTTCTCTTGAAGGGAATTGCAATATTCCCTCCTTCACCACTCACACTCCTTCAGTCTCCTTTATTCCTAGCCATGAAGTGAGCAGTTTGTTTCACCATGTATTCTCTACCATAACATGCTGCCTTGCCACAAGTCCAAAACACTGGGCCAATCATGCATAGACTTTAACCTCTGAAACTATGAAGCAAAATAAACACTTCCCTTTTATGAATTGATTATGTTAGATATTTTGTTACAGTAATAGGACACAGATTAAAATATATTATGGAAAATATGCTTTTCATCAAACTATTAAGACTTGTAGGAATAGGAAAGTGTGAATCATACTTAGAAATAAAACAGTCAATTTCTGATGGGCCTAGATGTTAAAATTAGCAGGCATTTAGTGCAGTTATAAATACATGCAAACAATTAAAAGAAACTATGCTCAAAGATATTAAGAAAAATGTGATGATAATGATTGAACAGACAGAGATCTCAGTAAATAAAAAATATAATTCCTAGAGTGGAAAAGTATAATGCTATGCTTTTGATATAGTTTGAGTTTATCCCCAAAGGTTCATATGCTAGAAGCTTGGTCCCTAGAATGACAGTGTTGGGGGTGGAGGGTGAAGAAACCTCCAAGAAGTAGGGCCAGTGGAAAGTGGTTAGGTCAATGGGGGTTCTGTCCTCTGGAATAATTCATGTAGCTCTCACATGACACCAGTTAGTTCTCATGAGGGTGAGTTGTTACGAAAACAATGAGTTTAGCCCCTGAATCTCTCTGGATTCCTATATCACCATGTGATCTCTTCCGTACATGCTTCTGTCATTGTGATGCCACCTGCTGGAGGCCATCAACAAAGGCCAAATAGATGAGGCCCATATCATCTTGGTCTTTCAAACTCCAAGACTGCAAACTAAATAAACCTCTTTTGAGTGTGTGTGTGTGTGTTATTGTTTCTGTACTTTGTTTGTTTGTTGTGCTGAGGATTGAACCCTTGTACATGAGAGGCAAGCATTCTGACACCAAGCAATACCCCCGGCTCCCACCTCTTTTCTTTATACATTACCCAGACTTGAGTATTGTGTTAGAACAAGAGAAAATGAACTAAAACATTTAATAATGAAAATAAACAACTCACTTGATGGGATGAAGAGCATATTTGAGATGGAAGAAGAAAAAATAGATGATTCTAAAGATAGATTAGTGGAATTAATCAATCTACAGAATAGAGAGAAGAAAACTGAAGAAAAATGAACAGAACATCAAAAACTTCAAAATAGATTCAGATTACTGATATACATTTAATTTGAATTTCAGAAATAGAGGAATATAACAAAACGAATACCTGACTTAATATCAAAAGCAACAGATGCCAGAAAGCAAAAAAAAAAAAATGGCATATTGAAAAACATAAAAGTAGAAAACTGCCAACCAAGAATTCTACCTCCACAAAAAAAAGAAATTTAAAAAATAAATGCAAGATAAAGAAATTCCCAGAAATAGTGCAGACATTAAAATACAAATGCACAGGAAAGTATAAAACCTATTAAAATAGTAAATATGTATGGGAACATGAAGGCATATACCAATAACATACTCATTTGCTCTTAAAAAATGTAAGATTATTTTAATGTAATAATGACAGCACTAATTGCTGGATTTTAAACAGCACTTCATGTAATATGTGTGATAATAGCGTACAATAGGGGAAAATAAAAGAGGTTATCCCAGACCAAAGGATCAGGAATTAACTACCAATAAACACAAGAGAATTTGGGGGGATGATGGTAGTGTTCTAATAATGGATTGCAGTGATAGTATGCAATTGTACAAATTCATTCAAAATCATCTCATTATACAATGGTTAGATGTTATTGTATATAAACAATAGTTCAACCATTTTGAAATAAAATTTTTGCCAAAATGTAGATAATTTCTTTCAAACAAGGAACCAATAGGATCTATGCTTCTGATATAGTTAGAATTGTTTTAAGTATCAAAGTCCAGCAAAGGGCATGAACAAAGATGTAAGCTGAATGTATATTTAGGAAACAGAAAGAATCCCAGATTAATTAGTAGGATTGATACTATGAAGTCTTTATGAATAAGATTCAAAATCTGTTTTAAAAAGACTATAAGGGAGCCTGGCGCAGTGGCATGCGTCTATAATCCCAGTGGTTTGAGTGGCTGAGACAGGAGGATTACAAATTCAAAGCCAGCCATTAGCAATGGCAAGGCACTTAGCAACTTAGTGAGACCCTGTTTGTAAATAAAATACAAAAGTATGGCTGGGGCTGTAGCTCAGTAGTTGAGTGCCCCTGAGTTCAATCCCACTACCAAAAAAAAAAGGACCGTGAGGGAGGCATTAATGTTTGCCCAACAAGTTGGGTTTTATAGGTTTCTTGTATTTTCTTATGTGATGTTACAGAAGCATAGTGTGAACAAGGTAGAGTGCCAAGGTTTCTTTATGAGTCTTTTACTTAATCCTCAAAATGATTAATAAGAGTGAAAACTATTATATCAATTTTGCAAGTGAGGTTGTTGAATTTTCCACAAGGTAAGAACTAAAGTTAAAATTGTACAGATGGCACATAAGAGTAGAGTAAGTGGGGTCCAAATTTATTTCTCAGATCTTTCTGTCTCCAGAGTAGTGTCTAAACATTATGCAAGTCTGTCTCATAATTGTGGCATAATTACCCATTACCTACATAATATATAGTATTTCTACAATTGTGATTGAAGAAAGAAAATCAAATAGTGTTGATTGCATGTTACTCCTATTAGAAATCATTGGAAAAAGGAGGAATTTGAAGTTAGAAAAAGGGAAGTGAAACAGATATAGCTTATATATATCTGGTTTTCCCAGTGCAGTAGCCTTAGAAAAAATACAGAAATGTAAGACAAAAAGTTGCACCCTGTTTACTGGATCTATTTGTTACAAAAGAAAGAGTGAAAATCTGTGTAAGCAGAACCAAAGTATTTAGTTAAGTCAGCTTAACTGTGTGCTCTGGTATAAAGTCCTCTTAGGAAAAATTAAAGTGGCTGAAAATAATATATACATGAACATTTAGTAAATAAAAATACATGTAATGAACATGATTCAGCACTGAAAAAGAAGGAATTTCTGCCAGGGTGCCAACTTGGATGAATCTGGAGCACAGTATGCTAAGTGAAATAAGCCAGTCATAGGAAGGATGGCTACTGCATGATTCCACTCATATGAGAAATCTAGAATCATCATCAAATTCACAGGAGCAGATAGTAGAATGGCAGTTAGTAGGAGCTGAGGAGAGGGGGAAAATGAGGAGTTGCATTCAATGGGCATAAAGTTTCAGTGATATGAAATGATAAAGTTCTAAAAATCTGCTATACAGCATTGCATCTATAGTTAGCAATTGTTTATTTTGCACTTAAAAAATCTGAGAGCAGATTTCATGTTGAGTATCCTTACCATAAAGAAAGAGGACAGAAGAAGTTTAGAGGAGATAGAGGTATTTATTACCTTGATTTTGGTGATGGATTGATTCATGGATGTATACATGTGTACAACTCATCAAATTGTTTACATTAAATATGTGCAGTTTTCTGTATATAAATTATACTTCAATAAAGATGTTAAACAATAACAGAAGTGTTCTTATAAATCTGAAGTATCAAAATGTATCCTAAGGCTTTTCTTGGAAAGCCTTAGGAGTCACAAAATTTTAAAAAATTGAACATTTAGATAGAATTTCAGATAAAACTTCACATGTTACCTGCAACATAATAAATGAAGGCCAATACTCTGTATTTAAATATGAAAGAGGACTATTTTGAATAAAGCTGCCTTGTGGACCTTTACACTTGTGCCTCATTGATTTACAATGTGATTGGCATGCCCCAGCAATGTGCAATGTGCAACCTGCTCTACCACACACAATTCATGATGCCAGCAGCTTCCAAAAAGCAAGAAATGGCAAATTGGAAACACTTGTGTAGCACCCATTATTGGCTATTTTGACCTATGATGTCAATGATAAGTTACTTGTTTGCTTGCTTATTATATCTTCATGAACATGAAGCAAGATTTATAAAAGGTTGCCTGAAGCCTATTTCCCATTAATTAAACCACAAATTCTTTTGCCATGAAGACCTTTAGGTGCATAAAATGCTTGTGGCTGAGGTAGGAAGGCAAGATTCCAAATTTTCATTTAAAAATTGAGGCTGTCTTTCAAGAAAGCAATGTATAAATTCTCAGCCTAACAAAAACCTCTAACTTATAATATCACTGGTTGAATATTACTAGTACTTGTTGCCAAGAGTAGAAATGAACTCTCAACACCAACCTATGGCACTAAAGACATATTTAACATTTAATACATCCCCTGAAGTGGAAGTACATATCAAGGTCCTGAAAGTCTAAGGTCTCATTTAAGTTCACAAGAAGAGTAGGAAAAAAACCAAACTAGAAAGATTTCCTGATTTCTGTCTAATCTAGTGCTTCTAAAATTTTTATTGAAATTCTGGATTTAGACTGTTTGGGATGTGACAAAAATATTCAAATGATTTATATTGTGTTTTTAGGTTATCAAGAACCCAGTTATGTTTTAAATAATGTTATAAGTGTATAGACCTCAAAGTTTATATTTTAAGTTAACATTTATTGAACAAGGCACAATTTTAGAACATGTGTGTGATCTTATGCAATAGATAAAGGAGGTAAACACTACTATTTATTTTATTCAAAAATGAGGATAACTAAGGCTCTGAGAGATTAAGTAATTTATCCAATGGTAGCAATTGAAGAGTGGAGTTAACATTAATCACAGCCAATTATTTGGAGTATTTACTGTGTGTCAGGCATGCTTGTAAATACTTTATAAATATTAACACATTTAATCTTCACAACAAATTTGTGAGGTATTCTACTTCCCTATTCTACAAATGAGAGAATTAATGCACAAAATCCAGTAATTTTCCCAAAGTCTGCAACTAGTTATCAGGCAATGGCAGGAAGAGTTAAACACAACCAATATGGAGCTTGGCCATGTTACTTTGTTCTTGTCTACCATTATCACATTACTAAGCCAAACGTTTAAATTACCACACTGAAAGATTTATTTCTTAGTAGAAGTTCTACATAGAAACAGAACCAATAGAATATAAATACATAACTGAGAGACGATTCATAGGAACTGGCTCATGTAGTTCTGAATGCCAAGAAGTCCTACAATCTTCCTGCCAACTAGAGAACCAAGAGAGCTGGAAGTGTAATTCAGTCCAAGGTGTAGTCCCAAATCCCAAGAGCCAAGAGCTTCAATACCCAAGGACATGGAAGACGGCTGTCTCAACTGCAGTAGGGAGAGTGAACTTGCACTTCTCCAGACTCACTGTTCTTTTTAAGCTCTCAACCAACTGGATGATACCCATCCATATTAAAGAGGGCCACCAGCTTTACTCAGTCCACCAATTCAAATGCTAATCACTTCCAGGGATGTTCACAAGCTCACCTACATATAATATTTTACCAGCTTTCTGGTACTCCCTTGCATCTCCAGTGTGTCGTGGCTCTATGTTCAACCTGTACTGGTTATCTAAATTAGTGATACACCAATTTGCAATAGAGAATATTAAAGGGGAGGAAAAATATTTCCAGGAATGTTTTGCTTATTTGCAAATACAGTCATAGCCTGCACAATGATGCTTGTGTCAACAATGGGCTCCATTTAGGACAGTGGTGACATAAGATTATATTGCCTAATGGCACATCATCATGTTAGTGTTCATGAATAATCTCTATGATGTTCACGCAAAAAAGAAACTACCCGATAACACATTTTTGAGAACATAACTCTGTTGATAAGTGATATATGAATATAGAATTAAAGCACAGAATAAAATGGGATCATGCTTTAAGACAAACACTACTTACATTTTCTATGGATATAATAGCAATGTTTAAGTGTATTTGAATATAATTTTTAAATTATGATAAGAAACAAGAATAAGGTTCATTAGAGGAATTTTACTGATTATATTTTACCAGAATATCTTTTTAAATTTATTTTTATTTGTCTTTTTAGATATACATGATAATAGAGTATATTCTGACATACACCTTTATCTCCAAAATTATCTTGAAGAATTTCTTTAAAAATTTAATCTCTAAAAAGAGAATGATTTATCATTTATTTATTTCCTTCCTTCATTCTCTTTCCTTGGGCCTTATTCATGCTAGGCGAGTGTTCTACTGCTGAGATATATCCCTCATTCCCTAATTTGATTTTAAAGCAGGAGAATAGTTTTCATATGAACTTTTGAATTTCAATTATTTGTAACATAAGTCAGTCTTTTTTAAAATTTTTTTTTAGTTATAGATGGACACAATATCTTTATTTCATTTATTTTTATGTGGTGCTGAGGATTGAACCCAGTGCTTCACAAATGCTAGGCAAGCACTCTACTACTGAGCCACAATCCTAGCCCCTCAAACAACCTTTTAAAGTTGCTGTTTTTTTTCCATGATAGCCTTTCCATCCTAGTTTTCAGTATTTTGTCCTATGAATCTATACTTTCTCTTTTCTACAGTTTTTAATCAGGGCTTTTCATTTTTTCTTTTTAATATAGATTTTATTTCTTTGTATTTTGTTCCTTTGTAATTTCATCTTTCTTCCCTTAACCTCCCCATCCTTCTTACCCAAAAAACTGCATCCCTCTTTCTAATATGTTTATCACTCTATGTTTCTTTTTTCAATGTGGGGGTATTAAATGGAAGGCCTCATGCATGCTAAGCAGGAGGTGCATCACTGAGCTATTCCTCTACTCCCATCCCTTAATTTTTTAAGATTTTCAGATAGCAACTAGTATTGTCCAATATATTACTATTTTTAAAATGTCAGTACTCATCTAGTCTCATTTATTTTCACAACAATATAAGATGCATATTACTATTCCCATTTACTAATGAGAAAAGACTCTTTAAAGCTTAATGTGTTACTCAGAATGTTTAAGCTGAGGTAATCAGCTCATATTTTTAGCTCACATATTTAACTCCAGACACACTATTAACTCCTTCAAGATGGCAAAGGAATTGCTTATTTACTTGACTAAACATCAACTAAAATATTTAATGATTATCTATTATGTATGTACTCTGGACATGAAACAGAAATGAGGTACAATTAATCAATTTCATATTTTGGAAAACCTTATACACAACTGTACAGTGCATAAAGTTTGAGACTAAACAAGAAATTAAAGATTTAAAGTATATATTCCCTCTTTCAAAGAACTTATAGGGGAGAAAAAAGAACATATTTTCCTTGAAAGTTCATGGCTGACTTCTCTAAAACAAGATATTAATAAAAGAAAATCACAACAAATTCACTTAATTAAATTTTATATGACCTGGGAGCCCTTAGAAATGAAGATTCAAAGAAATGGGGAAAACTATGATTTTATATTTGTTGAAGAGTGGACAGCCAAGTAGGGGTATAATTGGACAAAAGTGAGTATGATCAAATGATATTCAACTGGGGAGAAGTGAGCAAGGCCAGTGTGTTCAGATGCTTCCTGGCATCTGTGTCTTTAATTCTTTTCTTCTGGCTACAGTGTGGATCACTTGCTCCATGAATGTCTCATGATCTACTTTCAGGAGAGGTAGGTCAGAGAACTATTTCAGGACCAGCTTTCACATAGAAAGGCATTATCATGGATAAAATGGTGAGGTCAAATATGCATGTGTAGAAAGAAAATAATACCTGACATTAAATAATATGTGGGAAATAGTGCCTTCAGATAATTAAGGCCATATGAATTCATTGGAAGAAAAGATCACTTCAGAGCCAGGCGCAGTGGCTCACGCCTGTAATCCCAGCACTTAGGGAGGCTGAGACAGGAGAATCGCGAGTTCAAAGCCAGCCTCAGCAACGGGGAGGCACTAAGCAACTCAGTGAGACCCTGTCTCTACATAAAACACAAACACAAAATAGGGCTGGGGATGTGGCTCAGTGGTCGAGTGCCCCCGAGTTCAATCCTTGGCACCAAAAAAAAAAAAAGAAAAGAAAAGATCATTTCAAGCAACAAGGGGTTGGGGATGTATAACCCATGAAGACAGATCTGAGTGGACCTGAGAGTGTAGTAGTTTGTGGTAAAATGGAAGCAGAGAAAATGTTCAAAGAAATGAAATGGACAAAGGCACAAAATAAACATAATGGCATGTTAAAGAGAGTTTTAATAGTTCATAGAAACATAAATAATGATTTCTGCTCTGATGGGGAAATAAGTTCCTAGAAGGATTTTAGATGGATGAGGTAGATTGCTGGTGAAAAATACACCAAATACTTCAAGCATATACAATAGATAAACAAAAATGCAGCAAAACTATTTTTAATGTAGCTGAATTTATAAATTTAAAAGCTGACAATTTTTAGGTATCAGAAATGAAGAGAAATGTAAAATCTGTAGCAAGTTGATTATTGCACCATATATTTGAGTCTTAGGAATAAGAAAGGTTAGTAAAAATTTTAAGAGATCATGGTGCAGGGCAAGTATTTGGAACAGGTCCATCTGAATGATGCTGAGATAAAGAGTTATCCCATTGATGGGAACAGTAAATACACTTGTCTGTCACATTAACAAAGATCAAAATTAACTAACTCATGAATTTAGTCCAGAATTGAGTACTCCTCTCCCACAACAGCAAGCTCTGAGTAGAGTTACAATCACTCAGAAGAAGTCAGAGCTCCAAATATGAGTCATACAAATATCATACCAATTTTATGCCATGTATATAATACAGAAACAGCAAAACTGAGCATATAACATAAAAACTATTGTTGAACTTCTAAAACCCATCATGTTTGGAATGAGAGTTTGATATAATTAAGGACAAACAAGGAAAATGATGAAATAGAATCCATAAGGTAAAAATAAGATGTCAATATTTTTTAAAAAGATTGATTTGGAAAAAATATAGAAATTTCCAGGATTTACAATGAGCATGCTTCCTCTAGGAAAAAAAATACTAAACTTAGTAGAATAACAAAAGTAAATCCTCTCGTAGGTATACCAAGCAATATAATTTTCTTGAATCCTGGAAATCCTTGGCCATTATCTCTTTAGCCATACTTTGTCTTCTCCATTGCTATAAAATCCATTAGAAAGACACAGAGTAAATCTAACAAAGTATTTTAAGTTTTCTTTCATAAATTCCATTTGGGGTGATAGCCTCCATTTTATTTTTTAACCTATTCAAAGTATTTTGTTGACCTTTTAATCGAAATATTATGTTTTTTTTCACAAATGTGTGTGTGTATATATATATATATGTGCACAAACACAAACACATACACCCATATGTGTATCCAATTCAAGAACAGAATTAAAGAAAGGTATCTTCATGTATATAAACACTTTGAAGGTTTATTGGTGAAGACTTGCTAGAATTGCTACTAACGAGGTACTTCAATAGGAAAGAATTTGAATGTAAATGAAGAGGTCTCGAGAAACAATAGAAAGCAAAGAAAACAGAACTGTAAAAAGATAAATGGAAAAGAAATGGAGAAGGGATCTGTCTCATTTGCCAATGTGTTGCCAGAACCAAGGAAAGGGCCGAAGAGCATATGGAATACTATAAATATTTATTGTTAGATTAAATAAAACAAATATTGATCTTCACAAAGAACAAGTTTAGGTTTGAAAGCAAGATGCAATTACAATAACATGAAAGATATTAAGTTTGGAGAAAAATTAAAGCATGCCAGTTTACTTGTAAAGATAGAATAGAAATATTGATCACTTTGAGGCTTTTTTAAAAATTACAAAACTGCATGCATTTACATATTTTAAATATTTAAAGAAGGCCATTAAATCAAAGAAAATAGTATGATAGTATGCACAACTTTGAAACCAGAAGAAGCAAAATGGAGAAAACACCATTAATCCAAAATACTCTAATAAAGGGAAAAAGCCAATAAATAATTAGAAATAAAAGGATCCAACAACCCAAATATTTTAGTGTTCATGATAAATAAAAATGGCCCAGTGTGGGCTTGGGGTGGAGCACAGTACGTATGAGTCTCTGAGCATTTGAGAAGAATGTCCTTAGAAAAATGGTGCTTAGACAACCAGTTCCTCCTTCCCAAGTATGTGAAGGGTGGAGGACTATGGAGTGAGATGAATAAATACTGACCTTGATTCCCTCAAGCCTGGAGATACTTGGCTTCAATAAGACACCAATAGTGAAGCTTTGCCCACCAACTGGGGCATGACTCCTGCTTGGGACATCTCAAAGTTGCCATTTGGCCTAAATAACTCTGGTGATGAAGCCAAGAGCATGCACCACCCTGCAGTAATTGGTACAGGTCTGAGTATTGTGGATGTTTATGTAGAACTGGACATGGATCACATGGACAGAGGAGCAAGGCTAGGCTATTTAAACTCTTATCCTAGAAAACTGCTTTAAGGGAAGAGGAATGAAGGGGTTACACAGCATGCTCTGTGTGGTCCAAGCTACCAGTAAAGTAGAAACTGTGGAGGCCCCATAAGCCTGGGGAAAGAACTGCAGTGTAGGATGCATGAGTTATAGGTATGAGAGCCAGAATGTCAGGTCCTACAGACAGGAGTGTCCATTTCAACTGTCTGCCAGATTCAGAGAGCAGCCAGAGCCTATCCTTCCTTCCTCAGTGACCTCTCCTGTTCAGCACTAGAGGTCAAGCCAGCAGGTAGCAAGAATGAAGTACATGCCTTTTAGTCAAAGTAATGTGTTTGTTAGTATAAATGCTGGGAAAAATAGAATATAGGGTAAATAGCGTTAAAGGATATTATATAATTATAATAAAGGAGCAAAACCTAAGAAGATATACTTACCATAAATTCTTATGCAGTTAAAAATTTGCTATTGAAATATATCATATACATTTATTAACTTTTCTAAGACAATTTGAAAAATAAGGAATTCCAGTAAATATTTTTTAAAAATTGTAGACCAAAAAGATAAAAAATAGATCCATAGAAGAATTTAATAATATATTCATTTATCAAGTTAGTAGGTATATGAGGGACTTCGTACCCTATAAAAATATGTATTCTTTTCAAGAATTAGATATTTCTGAAACATACTAAAATGCCAGCATAAACAGGAGGTATTACACAGTCCAGAGATGATACATCATTCATATACTAATATTTTAAAAATAGCAAAATGGAAACACCATTATATTACCCTTGAAAGTTTCAATTGTCATGAATTAAAAATTAATAAAGTTAGAAATTATCACATAATTAAACATTTAAAATACTTGAAATGGCATGAATTAAAACTTAGGAGAGGGCTGGGGATGCAGCTCAGTGATAGAATGCTTATGTAGCATGCTCAAGGCCCAAGGTTCAATCTTCAGTACTGCAAAAAATTAATACACAAACAAACAAAACTTTCATTAGATGCTTCTAAATTATTGTTTAAGAGATTTATAAATTAGGGTAAAAGAAAAGCAATGAGCCAACATTAAACTCAAAAGCTGGAAAAGAAAAACTGATTTAATAAAAGTAATAGCTAGAAAATGAGTGGAAATTAATCAAGTAGTGAATAAAGTAACATTCAATATTATTTTTTATGCTCAATCCTTGAAAAGAACAATTTATCAGTTTCTGGAAAGATTGATTAAAGGAAAATATAAGAGTGAAAAATATATTGTAAATGATAGAATATAACTGAAGATAAAGCCATGACTAAAAACTGCAAGGTAATTCTACCACCTTCATGATAATAATTTTAAATACTAAGTGAAAAAATAGAAAAGAATATTCAATTTATTTCTGAAACTAGTAGAAGGCTAATATTCAAAGCAGAATAAAATTCAACTTTGCTCAGAAAATCCGTAATGAAAACATATCCAGTGAAATGCAGAAATGTCAATAAAGAAATTATGACCAACTGAGTTTTCCAAATAATGCAAGAATGATTTCAAATGAGACATTCTTTAATATCAGATACATGAATGGATTAAATGGAAAAAAAATCATATAACCTTGCAAAAGTTTGCATCCTAGCATTCAATAAAAGTACTCTTTTGAGAGTCAAAAGAAATGTTAACCAAGAATAGTAGAACTTAAACATTGCTTTTAATGGTGAAACTTTAAGAACTATTCCCAATAAACTCAGGAAGGATTCTTTGAAGTACTAATTAGACCAAAAAAAAAAAAAGTAAAAAAAAAAACTGGAATTAACAATGAAATAAGGGTCACTTCCTTTTCTCAGTGGCTCTATGAAAGGGGAAGGCCACAATCCACCTACAGACATTCTATTGATTGCAATGGGATTAGTGCGAGGTTTAAGTACAAACAAGCAATTGAGATCCACCCTTTATTTGAGAGATTTCCTATGCAAGATGTTAAATAGGGGAAAGGGCCTGTCACCCTACTTGAAGGCCAAGTCCTCATGTTTAAAACCTTATGAACTCTTCAGGTGATCAACATTGTTGCAAATAGAAGTCAGGCAGGGTTACCTAAGTCTCAAACATAAAAGTTCTTCAATTTTAAAAACTTTCTTATGGTCATTGAACATTTCAGAAGAATACTCGCTATGAACTAATTGGTAGCAAATGTTAATTTGAAAGCTTAAGCTGGCTTTGAGTTATAGTGGTTTGGTTTTGAGACTTAAAACCCCCAAATAACAAGAAATTGTGTGAGCATCTTCTAGGGCTTCAAAATTCCAATCACCAGATCCTATTGTTCCTTAGATGCTAACTCTGAAATGAACCCTCTAATCCCAGCGTTGGGGCAACCGCTTTCAATTCTTAATATTGTAAAAGTAATTTCTTCTGATCTGTCTCCTGCCTTTTCCTACTTTAATTCTCTAGATTTGTCGAGACACGTTTGCAAAATCCTCCTAACGTTTTGAAATCTTGAGGATTACAAGCAGGCATTTTCTATAGAGCTGTCTACCCATTCTTAGGATTCCTTCACCTTTTCCTCTTGTTCTATGGAAGTACAACATCATGGTGTAAACTAATCCAAGTACCTCAGCAATTTTCTTCTCATTCAGTAATCCCACATACCCCAGGTAACATGTTGTTCTCTTTCATTCATAAATTCTGCATTTGCTGTTCTGTTACACAATAATGTTCTCACTTTTTATTAATTTGGGAGATAAGCAGGAAAGTGCACAGGAAGGGCCATATCTGATCATGCACATAGATGTTTTACTTGCACAAAATATCCTTCTTGCCATTTTTGTGCATTTTCTAAGTCATTCCTCTGCTACTCTGTTCATACTACTCTAAATTTTGGGTTAAAACTCACATCTTCTAAAGTTTTATGAGCTGTACTTAAGATGATTATATCCCTCAATTTAAAATTAAAACTGTGGATTATGATTTTTAATCACTTTCATAAATATTTGTTAAATAAATATATTTTACTTCTGGGATGTTGTATCATACTTCAAGCTTAACACAAAATTTATGTTTTCTGTCCCTCCTTCCTTTTTCTTTCTTGTTTCAATTCCTCACTCACTCCCTTCCTTTTTTCCTTTTTTTTTTTTTTTTTTTGGTATCTCTCTTCTTTTCCCTGTCTTATTTTATTCCTAGAACTGCAAGTTCTTTAAAATTATTTGAAAAACCAAGGGTTCAATTTTTATTTGGGGAGATTATAAGATTGATTAAATTATATGTGAGTGTTGGTCATGAATTGCAGAGGTAATATAAGAAAAATAAAAGAGCTCCCAACTGACCTGTTTCACAGTTTTTATTGAACATATACCCATGTTTGTGTTTGCATCTAGGTTTACAAAATTCCATGTTGGTTAAACCAGACTCTGGTGCCAGGCTGAGTGTTTTCAAATCCCAACACAGCTACTTAGTGAATGATGCTGGCTAAGTATCATTACTTCTTTTCCATTTACTTTTTAATTAATTGTAAAATGGGAATTGTGAGGATTTAATAAATTAATACATGTAGAGTACACAATATAACAACTATACAAGTTTTAGCTGGTATAGCTTAGGTGTCCCTTGTCCAAGAAGCCAAACTCCAAAGAACTTTGAAAACAAAATTATTTTTCACAATTAATTTTCAAATACCAAAATTCACTATTAGAGACTATTTATAGTCTTTATTCTTTTTAGAATATATACTTAAATTGCTGTAGAGAAATATTAATGTATGTGATTATAAACCCTACTAGGGGATGCAATATTATATTCAGTGTTTATAATTTAAAAAAACCTACATCTGAAACACATCTGTTCCCAAGAATTGTGAATAAACCATGATAGATTATCACCATTCCCTCTACATTCTTCCCTGATATAAAATCAGTCAATTTTAAAAAGTTATCCTTTGCATACTACATTTGATAAATGAGTTGGAATTGAGTAATATAGTGGTATTTCTATTTCTTTTCCTTTTTTGGTGGGGGAGGGTGGAGGTACCATATTTAATCCAGGGATGCTTAACTACTGAGTCACTTTCCCAGCCTTTTTTCTTTTTTCTTTTTTCTTCCTCTTCTTCTTTTTTTTAAATCTTGAGACAAGGTCTTGTTAAGTTTCTGAGGCTAGCCTAAATGTGCAATACTCCTGCCTTGCCCTCCCCAGTTGCTGGGATTACAGACATGTGCCATGGTACCTGGCTGATATTTCTATTTCTGAATATATTTCATTCTGGAAAGCACTGCTTACATTCTCACTCATTGTTTCTACTTTCTCTTTCCTCTTCTCTTTATTTTATACTCTTCCTATCATGCTATAGCAATTAGAAATTATATTCAGAGTTGAGTGACAGAAACCTTTTAAACTATAAAGCATTGGAAATTTTAATGTTGAGAGCTCCAGTAACTAGAATTTCAGAACTGATACAGTGGGCCTTGATCTGATAAAAGTGTCAATGCCCCAAGGGAAGAATCAAATCCACTTGTCCTTCATTGTCTGTTCTATGTCACGTGCATTTATAGCCAAGAGGAAGATCAGGAAATCTAGGTTTTTTGTTTGTTTTTGGTTTTGGGGGGCGGGGGGAACCAGGGATTGAACTCAGGGGCACTCGACCATTTGAGCCACATCCCCAGCCCTATTTTGTATTTTTATTTAGAGACAGGGTCTCACTGAGTTGTTTAGCATCTTTCTTTAGCTGAGGCTGGCTTTGAACTCACAATCCTCCTGCCTCAGCCTTCTGAGCTGCTGGGATTATAGGTGTGTGCCACTGCACCTGGCAGTACTTTTTAACAGATACCACACTAGGGGCAACAAAGAATGAGATTCAAATGAACATTAAGTCAAACAACTTGCAGCATCTGGTGCTCTGTCCTTTCACACAATTACAGATAGTGGTAGAACTGAGTAAGAAGGTATTAATCTTATCAGTGTTTGCTATAGTTTGGATGTCCCCAAAGGCCTATGTGCTAAAAGCTTGGTTCCCAGAGTGGTATTATTAGAAAGTGGTGGAACCTTTAAGAGGTGGGGCCTGGAATAAGGTCTTTAGACCATGGGGGCGTGCCCTTGAAGGAGACCATGAGACTTGGCTCCTTTCTCATTCTTCGTTTTCTGGCCACAAGGTGAGCAATTTTGTTCCCCCATGTTCCCATCATGATGTGCTATCTCGCTATAGGCCCAAAGTAGTGGGGCCTGCTAATTCTAGACAGGAACTTTCAAAACTCTGAATCAAAATAGTCCTTTTCTAAGTTGATTATCTCAGGTATTTGCTATACTGATGAGAAGTTGCCAAATACACAGTATTTCAATCTGTTATGCCCCCATGAAATTCTGTAAATATATTAGTATCTTTGGTTGCTTTATGGATGAAGAATTGAATCTTTTAACCCTGTCCCTCAACCATATCTCTGGGTTTTTGACCTGTGGTCTTTTCTTCTACCTTACTCGTGCACCAACCTACATGCGGAACTCCTTTATCTTCACCTAACAGTAGTTAAACACATATGTGTATGTCCATGATTCTGTGAGAGCACCTTTGGAGTCATTTTATACCAGTTGGAGAAGGAAAGTAAAGATGTGATTATATATAAAAGACTTGTTTTTGTCTGCACCTTCAGTATCAAACCTAAAGGAAAATGTGTTATTACCAAGGGAGAGTAAAAACATAAGTCTCCTTCTTTCCTTAATATCTTCTCCTTCCTTTGTGTAACCTTTCTCTTTATAACCTAAGAAACTTCAATTTCCAACCAGTTACTCTTCTATTTCTTTCCTGATCCTATCTTTGTATAGATGTTTCCTCAGCAACAAGTAAAAAGAATAATAGAAGCGATCATTAAGTTTGGAAATTTGTAAATCAGTGAATTCTCTTTTCTAATTTTTTCCTTAAACTCAGAATCCATGAATAATTTGTTAGCATGTTATCAAATCTCAGTATAGTTTCTCCATCTCACTTATTTTACAAATATTCCATCCATTTTCTCGACAAGCTTATTTTAAACAGTAGTTGCTTTCACAGAATTGAACACAAAATAGCATTCAGTGGGGACATGCTGTGACTCTTGATCGTTACCCAAAACCATGAATAGTGCTGAAGCCCCCTATATACTATGTTTTTTTTTTTCTATACAATAGAATAGGATAAAATGACAAAATGTAATTTATAAATTAGGTACAGAAAAAGATTAACAACAATAAATAATAACAAAATAGAATGATTATAACAATATATTGCAATAAAAGTTATTAAAAACATATAAATAGTTTACTTCCGGAATTTTCCATTTAATATTTTCAGATTGCAGTTTGCCGCAGGTAAGCAAAACTGAGGATAGGGTAACATATTGTAAATGTTTGTACAGGAAGACAACAGACCCTTAAGAAACTATTGGCATATATAAACCATCTAATTTTCTTCTTGTTATTTTTTCCATGGTACATGTCTGTGTTGAATTTAGCTGCTATTGTGTTGATCAATTATTACTTTTTATAGTCCTCTGGGATTTATTTTCCTTTACTCTTTGTTAGACTAAGTAGTTTGTCATCAACAAATTTTCCCCCCTTGCTACTCTCATGTTTTTAATATATTTGGCTTATTGGATCCCAATTATACCCATAGGAAAACCATTGTAACATTTTTCCATACTCAGAAATAGTCATTCATTCTCATTTTTCACTCCTTATTTCATAACAAGTACAAAATTCATAATATGACCTCTATTTTTTGCTCCTTTGGCTACCAACCACCATTCAAACGTTTCTTTTAAGGAAACTAATTTAAAGTTCCCTTTCAACATTAGAATAAATTGTACTCATGAATATCCAGTAGTCACTATTATTTATCCCTTTTAGAAAATTCTAGCATCTCACAGAATCCTGAAGCCAAAAGAATTCCTCTGAGATCATCTAGTCCATGTTCTTGCCTCTGGGATTAATCTGTCCCAGAGTGATTAATTCTCATATGCTTTTAATATGCAACAAAAAAGTCCATTAATTCTTATTTGGTATTCCAGCTCCAAGACATGGGAAGGGTGCAGCATAGGAGTACTATTCTATAGGTTTTGGTGTTCGGATTCTGACATCAGAACATTGGACTATATACACATAACTCAGACACAATGAAAAAAGTCTTCTAGATTTCCTAAAGGTGACTTCTTTTAGTGATAATGAAGCCAGAATTAGGTAGGCAGTTAGTGTACATAGGTAAATTGAGTCAGGTTGGATCAGAAAGGCCAATTTGGAGAATTATTGAAATGCTGATGCCTCCAGAGCCTTTCCTCCACCCTTATCACCCATGCTCCCACCAGTTGCTAAGGCCAAGGAGTTGCTAATTACCTGGGCCCTTCCCCCTATCCCCTTTGTTTTTTGGCCATCCACCAAACATCCTGGGCCTAGTCACATACACAGGAAGGAGAAAGATAAGAGCAAGAGAGCAAGAGAACAAAGGAAGCCTAGGACATAAAAAGGCAGAACACGCTCACTTCTTGGGATACCAGGATACCAGCTATGGCCCCTTCTCCCTCCCAGGAGAAGTCTATGTTATCCCCTTTTTAAAATAAATCCTGCTTATATGCTTGCCTTGCTGTGCTTCTCTAATGTGCACACTTCAACATGTGAAGGAGCAGAACTCAACTGGCAGCATCATTAACTACACTTTTCTTCTGTAAATAATATAGTCAAGAGCAGCTGGAAGTGAGCCTACTCTACCAAATCAGTCAACTAACCAAACTGATTTATAAAAATTGGTCATCACACTTTTTATACTTACCGTCAGTTTTCCTTCCATTTTCTCAGTGTCCCAAGTTGTCAGTTATGTCTCTTCTATTACCATTGACTAAACACCTCCATTTATAGATTAAATGAAGTTATGTTATAGATAGTGATTAAGTTTTAAAGTCAACACAGAAGGCAAAGATCTGAGAGAGGCAAATTTGCTACAAACCTGTTATGAGAACACTCTGCCATCTATTGCTAAATCTACCCTATCCAGCTTTTATCTCAGTGTTGAAAGGATGTTTTGTTTTGTTTTATTTTGTTTTATTTTTGTTGAACATCTATTAAGTAGATGATTTATTCTTGGAAGTCAAGGTCCATGGTATACAAAAATTAGAAAAGTGTTTTATAACACTAGAATTACATAACATACCAAGATTCTCAGTTTACACTGTTAATATAAAACCAAAACTGATTGAGAGATGAGCATACCCATATCTCTCCTAATGTTTATTGCTGGGCATGTATACATGGTTTCACTAAGTGGAATATCAGATAGAATTATCTACACTATTTCAATTATTATATTTACTAATGTTATTATTTTGGTTGCATGAATATTACTGAATTCAAGTAAGTTAAATGCATATGTAATATACCTTTATCATACACACTAAAATTGTCCATGCTAAAGTCACTATTGATTTCCAGTGAATAATTTTCAGTTACTGGAACTCTCTGCTACAGTTGACACTGTGAACCATTTTTTTTTAAATTTATTAATGCTATCTTCATTTGTTTCTGTAATACCATTCTTCTCTGACTAGCATGCTGCCTCTGTGTTTACTTATGCAGAGTCATTCTCGGTTTCTATTCCTTAAACCACCCTTAAATATTACTATTAACTTGATTATTTTTCTTTTACTTCTTTTATTTGCTTATAGTATTACTTACCTCCTGGCTTATCCTGATTTCCTAATGTATGATCTCTAACCTGAGTTGACTCAGATGTCATATCATTCTCTATGTCCACCTGGATGCCTATGGGCATTTCAAAACTAAGCACATGATTTTTGCTCAAGTCTTCTTCTAAAGCATTCCTTTGTCTATTAGTAATTCCAGTTTGTTATTTTCCATACAACTCAGTCATTCCAGCTTCCTTTTTTTGCCATCTTATCCTAGATATATGTCCTGTCAGTGTCACCTCTTATATATCTCTAAAATCTGTTTCCTTCTTTGTGGCTATTGATATAGTTCAAGACAAGACTTTTTTCATTTTTTTAATTATGACAAGAGATTCCAAATTAGCTTCCCTGGTATCTGTTTTGTTTCAAGTATGACAGTTGCAAGAAGAGTACCTTGAGAAGTTTTGAAAATCTTTAACATAAATTGAATTATTGTAAGCTAAATTGTGTTTCTTCAAAATATAATACCTGTACCTCAGAATATGAAATTATTTGGAAATAGGGTCTATATAGATGTGAACTATTAAGATTTGGTCATACTGGAAAAGAATTGACACCCCAATTCATTGTGACATGTGTTCTTATAAAAAGGAGAAATCTGGACACAGATGTGCCCACAGGGAGAATGCCATGTGGACATGAAGGCAGATATGGGGGGTGGGATGCATCTACAGCCAAAGAACACCAAAATTTCCAGCTAACCACCACAAAGTAGGGGAAAGTTGTGAAACAGATCCTTCCTCACAGCTTTTAGGAGGAACCAATCTTTGTAAGACCTTAATCTCAGATTTTGAGCCTCCAGAACCATATAACAACACATTGGTTAATACACTCCATTTGTGGTACTTTGATATGACAACCGTAGCAAACACAACAATCCTACGGTATTTCTAAGATCTTTAAATTGTCCAGTGATACCCACTGTCTGTGGGAACAAACACAAGTATCTTACCTTAATGTCTAAACCCTAATATGATCTTGGCCATATTTATCCCTTCTCTTTTATTTCTCATTGCTTTCATATTCACTGCACTTTGTTTCTCTGATACTTTTGTATCTGATGGCCTTCTGCACAATTATTTAACCTGCCTATCATGATGCCAGATCTTGTTCTCTCTAAATTACTTCAAGGTAGAATTAGATTCCCTCCTCTGTTCTCCTGGAATCTCCCCACCCTCTTTTGCCATACTTACCCAGGTACTTCCCACTTTCTTTAACTCTCCTGCCCACTGGTTTATCCTTCAAACATTGAATTCTTTAAGGAAAGAGATTTTTGACCTGGTTATCTGGCAGTACCAGAACTTAAATATTTTGAATACATAAATGAGGCCAGTCTTTAGCCACCTCTTTATTCATTAAGAAACCTTTCTCACCAGGTATGGTGTCCCACATCTATAATCCAGCAGCACAGGAGGCTGAGGCAGGAGGATTGAGAGTTCAAAGTCAGCCTCAGCAACTAGGCAAGGCCTTGAGCAACTTACAGGGACCCTCTCTCTAAATAAAATATGAAAAAGAATGTAGCTCAGTGATGAAGCACCCCTGGGTTTAATCTCAGGTACCAAAAAACAAAAAAGAAAAGAACTCCTTTCTCTTTTTCATCATGGTGCCTAGATGCTGTATGCCTTCTTTTTTATCTCTTTTACTTAATGTTTAAAGGACTAAATCTTTGTTAGTACTTTGTTTTAATCAGATAACATGTTTTATTCAAAGTTGATATGTATTTACAAGCTAGGGAAAGAACATGTTATAAACATATTTTCAAAGTCCTGTTGGCCAGGATTCACCAATGTTTGAATATTAAATACAGAAAATCATTAGGCAAGGGAATAAAACAAAATGGTTTTACCCTATCAAAAGTCTTTCAATACAGATCTTTGTTTTAGAGTGTAATACCAAAATGTACCTCACAGTGGTGGGTAATAATTGAAGTTTAAAATGAAATTCAATAACTGCACAATGTTCTTGTCTTGCATTGCTGTAGAAGATAATATTGTCAAATACTAGGGAAGAGACAAATTATCCAACAAAGCATTGCATTTAATATTTGTTTAGCAAATATTGTTTTAGCAGCCACATGTAAAAGTTACTAGATACAATTCTGGGCATAGGAAATAATATTTTTCTTTGGAAAGAAATGAAATATAATAATCTTAGCAAATTGAGAACTCCATTTGCTAAAGTGTTCTGCAGGAGGAATCTTTACCAATTGCATTGGATTTGAATATTTCAGTTAGTGCTTAGTCAGGTTCATATTGTTATAACTCAGAAAGCAGAGTACACATTAGTTAGAATCCTCAGGTTTAGATTAAATTACTGATATATAACTTGTCTCAGTTCATGTAGCTATCTGGTGAATGAAGAAAGATTAGAACCCAGATATTCTGACATTGTTGGGTCTTTCCACTTTTCTGTATCACCTTTATTAAAAGGGTAATCTAGCCAAAAATAATAATAATAATAATAATAAAATAAACAAAAATAAAATAAAATTCTACTCCTGAATCATACAAAAGACACCAGCATACCATAAATTATTTATTTTACATAAAACTATAAGTCCAAAGTTATACATTTCTCCAATCTAAAATTGTATTAGCTATAATAAACAGTGAGCATAATTTGGGAAGTATGTTTTTAGTTGGATCATATCTCCTTAAAAAGTTGTTTACAGA
Organism: Geosciurus inauris; assembly: GCA_004024805.1. NCBI lineage: Eukaryota > Metazoa > Chordata > Mammalia > Rodentia > Sciuridae > Geosciurus > Geosciurus inauris. The sequence continues at coordinate 21,161 of PVHX01011418.1, read as the reverse complement.
AGTTTGAATTATAATGTTTTCCTCTCAATTAACATCTATGTAGAAAGAAGAAACTAGGCAGGAACAGAGGCCTATTCCTATAATCCCAGTGGTTCAGTAGGCTGAGGCAGGTGGATAATAAGTTCAAAGCCAGCCTCAGCAGTTTAGCAAGATCCTAAACAACTTAGAGAGACCCTGCCTCTAAATAAAATGTAAAAAAAAGGGCTGGGGATATGGCTCAGTGATTAAGTGCTCCTGAGTTCAATCTTGGTACCAAAAAACAAAAAAAAAAACAAAAACTCAACTCAAAGTGGATCAAAGATCTAGGAATTAGACCAGAGACCCTGCATCTAACTGAGGAGAAAGTAGGCCCAAATCTTCATCACATTGGATTAGGCCCCAACTTCCTTAACAAGACCCCTAAAGAACAAGAAATAAAAGCAAGAATCAATAAATGGGATGGAGCCGGGCGCGGTGGCTCAAGCCTGTAATCCTAGCACTTAGGGAGGCTGAGACAGGAAAATCGCGAGTTCAAAGCCGGCCTCAACAATGGCAAGGTGCTAAGCAGCTCAGTGAGACCCTGTCTCTACATAAAACACAAAATAGGGCTGGGGATGTGGCTCAGTGGTTGAGTACCCCTGAGTTCAATCCCCAGTACCAAAATAAATAAAAAAATATATAGATAGATAGATAATTAAATACCATGGATTTAAACTAAAAAGCTTCTTCTCATCAAAAGAAACAATCAATGAGGTGAACAGACAGCCTACATTCTGGGAGCAAATTTTTGCCACACACACATCAGATAAAGCACTGATCTCCGGGATGTATAAAGAACTCAAAAAACTTAACACCAAAAAACCCAAACAACCCAATAAATAAATGGGCTGAGGAGCTGAACAGAAACTTCTCAGAAGAAGATATACAATCAATAAATATATGAAGAAATGCTCAACATCTCTAGTAATTAGAGCAATGAAAATCAAAACTAAGATTTTATCTCATCCCAGTCAGAATGGCAGCTATCCAAAATACAAGCAACAATAAGTGCTGGCGAGGCTGTGGTGAAAAAGGCACCCTCAAACTGCAAATTGGTGCAACCTATCTGGAAAGCAGTATGGAGATTCCTTAAACAACTTGGAATGGAACCACCATTTGACCCAGCTATCCCACTCCTGGGCCTATACCCTAAAGACTTAAAAACAGCATACTACAGCAATGCAGCCACTACAATGTTTATAGCAGCACAATTCACAATAGCTAAACTGTAGAAGCAACCTAAATGTCCTTCAATAGATGAATGGATAAAGAAACTGTGGTATATACACAATGGAATATTACTCAGCAATAAAAGAGAATAAAATTATGACATTTGCAGATAAACGGATGGAATTGGAGAACATCGTGCTAAGTGAAGTAAGCCAATCCCAAAAAACCAAAGGCCTACTGTTCTCTCTGAATAGTGTATGCTGATACATAAGGGGAATAGGGGTGGGGAGCATGGGAGAAATGGAGGAATGGGATGGGGAGAGGAGGGGGGAGTTGGAATGGGAGTAGCAAAAATGGTGGAATGAGATGGACATCATGTATGAAGACACAAATGATGTGACTATCTTTTTTGCAACCAGAGAGATAGAAAATTGAGCTCTATATATGTACTATGACTTGAAATGTATTTAAATAAATTAATTAAAAAAAACAGAGACCGCAAAACTCTTTTATTGGCTATCTTTGTATAAGACAGTCGACGTGGAATACAAATATGTAAAGGCATCACTACAATTTTGTGTATGAAAGCTCATAGATCTTGCATTACTATATGATTTGAAGATTATTGCCATTTTTTTGTTTCTCTTATTCTGTTCTATCAAAAATATGAATTTATTTGTTGTCCATGTTTTGTTGAGGATAGGAACTTTTGAATCCCATGCACCAGGAAGAACACTTCACACAAAGTCCATGATCAATAAATACTTGTGTGGCTGGAAAGGTTAATGTTGAGGAAAACACACTAGATGCTCTTTGTATTCAGAAAAGAAATAAATTACAAACCTAAGAAATAAAAGTTCTGGGCAGTTACTGTAGAGTCTTTGCCAGTGCCTGTACACTTTGGCTCCCCAAAGTAACAACAAACACCTGTTATTGTATTCGGGATACCAATTTCAAGAAAGATGTACTAAAGCTTTGTTCAAGCAGTGCTTCACACTGTGACTTGTTAAAAAATTCCCCACTGAAAGTTGAGTTTGCATTTTGATTAATAGAATTTCCATACATAATATCCTTTAAGTTATTGAGAAGGATATAAATAAATTATTCAAAATAGTATTCTAATTAGAGTCAGGATTTTCAGATTCCAGTTCACCTCTGTCACCAAAATGATACATAAGTGTAACAGACTTATTTTGAACAACCTACACCCTGTGGGGTAGAGTCAATGAATGTTTTATATTTTTCTCCAATCTCTGCATAGATCTTCATTCCACACTGTATTCTGGAGAAACTTCTGTGTTTTCTTCTTTAATGTTTTATGAAGACTCTCAGTTTGATCATTAACAGTCAGTACTTTCCTATTACAAAGTTTTGTTCAATCCAATTCAAATGTCAGTTAGTTCTTACCTCACTCACATTCAAGTAAAGTCTCTCTCTCTTCTAGGTTAAGGCCTAGAGCAAGTTGCTGAAGAAAGATTTGAAGTGTGATCCTTTGCATTTTTACTCTTTCTCCATCCCTCATTCTTTGTTCCTGATGTGATTTCCTGCCTTTAGATCTCTTTCCTCACATGTATATTGGGGAAGGAAAAGGATATGGATGAAAAAGATTTTAAAACTCTTATATATCTACCATCTTGACAGAAAGTCAATGACTAAAATAGGCAATTAAAGTTCGTTTGTGCGATTCTTCAGAGGCCTACACAGAGAACATTCACACCATTTGCCCACCAATGAATGCCCTTTCTGGGTGTCTATGTATCATGGGTAATTTTCTCTATTCTGCACTGGCCAAAAACTATTCCATATCTTAGTGGCTTACATGACAAAGTTTGTATCTGATTTACATCACATGTCCTCTGCTAGTCAGAATCATCTTCAATCCTGATTTCTTCATTGTGGGACTAATAAAGAAAAAGCAATACTTTCTTGGTCCAGCTGCTGCCATTACAGAAGAACAAGATGTGTACACTTTAACAAAGTTTTAACTGAAAGTTATATGCTACTTCAGCTTATGCTCTATTCGAAAAACAAGTGACATAGAGAAACCTGGAGTGAATAGGGTAGGAAGTATAAAGCTCCCAAAAGTAGGAAAATAAATATTCACAACAAATGAAATAACCTTCCACCATGACCTCTTGCATGCCGACCCTATCCAATTTCAGCTATTACCCCTGGAAACATACTGCACAGTCGCTGTTGATTGAGGTGCCTTCCCACTGGCAAGCCGTGCTCTTAGGTAGAGTATTTTCAAGATAGCTCCAACATGGCTGCCTTTACTTACCTCTACTAACCTCTAACGTCTGTTCACAACATCTATGACCTTGAGTCATACACTATTTCTGTTAGATAATAGAAAAGTATATTGTTCTGCTGCTAACTCTTCTCACCTTGTTATTGAGGGCTACTAATTTAACCCGATTCACATTGTTAAAATTGTCCAGATATAAGCAAGAATCAAGATGTATGTTCTATCTGCTCTTGAACTTGAGATGTTAATTTCTCCTAAGAATTTATTTTTATTTATTTTTTATTTTTTAATTTTTTTATGATGCACCAAGAGACAGGCCTGGGAGATTCCAATAGTTAACAAAGGTTTTGCTAGGAAATGTGGTATCTGTACTCCCCTTACTAGGAAACCTTCACTTTCTATGAGAATTTCTTTTGAATCCTCTCTTGTCTCAGGAAAGGAACAACTACCCCTCCATTTATTAAAGAGGAAAGAAAGTGAAATGTTACCACATTCTCTGTAAGCTGAAAACTCATGAAATATGTAAATGCATTCTTCATTACTTCCTAGGCTTCTGTTCATACAGCCAGAGTCAGGAGTCATCTTGCAGATGAGAGTTGAACCACCAGCCTGACCACTTTTTCTTAAGCCCTGGAGATGTTGTCTGACATCTCCCTGGATCTCTCTATAATATGAAGGAGTAACTTTGGATAATTAGTTACAGTCCAGTCTCACCCATGTACGTGAGCATATGTGTGTGTGCATATACATACACACATACATTTACACTTTGAAAAACTTTATTTCATTGTGGACAAGTTAATTAATTAACTACATAAGACTCAGTTTTCCTCTGTGAAAAAGAGTGTTTTACTAGCGAGCACTCTAACCAAAGACTATTGAAACCATTAGGATGAGTAGGGAGACACTTTGAATGGGAGGTGTGAGGAGAGGACATTTTGAGCCTCAACCTATTTGGATACTGATAACCAAGGTTAGAATTTGGTGCTTCTTTTTTAAAGCACAAAACACATTTTTGAACACTGGACCTTTTGCCTTCATTTTAGAATGGCATTTCTGATTAAATGAAATATGTCTCTAACTGCACTGATCAAACATGTAGTTCCCCATTAGGCCAATTTTAAAGCATTTCTAATTTCGTGAAACCCATAGTTCTTCAGAATTTTCCATCCTCAACTCTCCTTTCACGTCATAGGAAATCTATTTCATTTAAAATAAAGAAAAGATTTTAAATTAAGTCACAAAAGATCCAGAGAACTCTAAATTCAGTCCAGTTCTTCTTTGAAACCACAACCAATGAAAAAAACTTCTTTTGCTAATTTCAGTTTGTGCTACATTCTTAATTTTATTTAAATGTAGGTATTTTGTAATTTCTGTTTCCTTTCATGTAAAAACTGCCTCGAGGAGGTTATGGACATAAAGCTTCATGAATTACACATATCCTGAATAAGCTGATTTGGGAATCATGCATACCATACATATGCCTAATCTAATATGGACAATCTAGAGCCATCATCTGTCATCAAGTTGTGAATTTAGCATATAACTTAAAAAAATTCATAGTTTTTGTGTTTACAAAAGCCATATAAAATGGAGAGACGAATGAACTCTCCACTAGAAATGTATGCAAAATACTTCAGTTTATTTAACACATTGGTAGTCTTATTTCAGGTTTAATAGGAATTGTTTTTCATTTTTGATACAAAACGTTGAAGTAAACTAGTCTTTGTGTCATTAAACATTTATTGTAGCCGGGCGCGGTGGCTCAAGCCTGTAATCCCAGCACTTAGGGAGGCTGAGACAGGAGAATCGCGAGTTCAAAGCCAGCCTCAGCAACGGCGAGGCACTAAGCAACTCAGTGAGACCCTGTCTCTACATAAAACACAAAATAGGGCTGGGGATGTGGCTCAGCGGTCAAGTGCCCCTGAGTTCAATCCCCAGTACCAAAAAAAAAAAAAAAAACATTTATTGATTTAATGTTTATTTAACATTCCCCATAGCACCTCCTATAGTTTCTGAAATTCCATTTCAATATTTAAGTTCTCAATTATGATTATGAAATCTAAGTGATTTGTAAATAGGCACCATACATTAGAAAATAGCATTTGAGAGGTGTAAAGAATTTTCGGGGTTATCTAGTGGTTTGAGCAATAGGTACCTGTAAAGTAGGAAGAATAAAACAAGAGGAAAAACAGTGTTTTTAAGACTAAGTAGTTGCTTCTATTTGCTGACTGTATCTAATATCTATTTGATAGTCTAAAAGCTATCATACTATGGGTGGGTATGAATCAAATTCTCAGAGAGAATTAAGAAGTGAAAAGACCCTAAGACCACCTAAAAAGCTCCACATTCTACTAGTTTACTTGAACAGATTTTCAGGGGGAAAGAGGGGATAATTAATACAAAGACTGTCACTGTAATCACATATGATGTTGGTGGCTGCAAGGTGAAAATCTTATAGAAACTGCAAGACCAGAATGAACTGATTTTTATCTTTTGCTAAATTGAAGAAGAAAATGATTTCCTAGAAAACAAAATGTAACCTAAACAAAAAATGGAAGTAAAGTTATGGGAAGGCAGAGGGAAATCAAATCACATCAAGTACAATGAATGGAAGAATATTATACAAAGAGAGATGGGAAGAGAATATTTGATCCATTGGAGGAATTCTTTGAGAAGAGTCATATAATATCTGGAAAGGAAACAAGATACCCTATTTCCTTGAAAGAACCTTCTGGTCTTATAGATTTAGGAAATGTTGGGAATTTTTTACAAGACCTACAAAGAAGAAATAGAAGAGAGAAAGTCTTTGCAGAATTTACACGGATAATCAGTAGTTGTTCCCTCTTCTTAAAATGAATACCTTGATTTTGAGGGAAAGGTCATGGACGCTTATCAATTAACTGGCCTAGCACTGTACCTGGAACAAAGTAGTCAATAAATAATGTGTGAAGAGGAGCAAATTAATAAATCATGAGGCTTTTCACCACTTAATTAGCATGTTGAATGAAGGTTAATGCTATAAACAGAAGACATTTGGGAAACAACTCTAAGAATTATGATTTCTGTAGCAGTAAACTAGAGGATTTGTTGGAACATGATGTTATCTCTGTTCTTCTTTTAGAGTTGAGGATTTTGTAGGTAGAGGATTAGAAAAATAATGGTTTGCTAAATAAATAGAAATACAGAACAGGATCTGGTCACTGCACCTGGGATTATTCTGAAAGATTGACGAACACCTGGAGTACGTTGCATAGAATCATCTGGAAGCCCGCCAGGTTTATTCTATAAAATCAGAATCTAGGCTGAGGAAGAACATTGTCAGATAAAACTATAAAACTATATAATGAAGGACATTGGCTATTACATAGAACAAGTTATACAAGCAGTACAGACAAAAGAATTTATAGTTTAAAAAGACCAAAGGGAGGGACAAAAATTATGTAATCAAAGCCAAAAGCATAAGCAATATTTGGAGTATCATTCAAGATAGTAAAACACTAAGATTTGTTGTTTGAAACTCATGATCATACAATGAAAACTTGAACTTTAGTCAAATAAAGAGTTGGAAGAAGAGGTAAATGGATTCTACATGTCATGAAGATATAAGTTTATGTGAAACTCTTCAATTTTGCTTTTGATAACACAAAAGAAAATAACTTGGTGAAGATAAAAGAAGAGAACAAAGTGAAATTGCATGAAAGAATGTTCCATAACCCAGCTATTGAAAGGAGGTCTTGTTCCTGCTCTTAGAACTAGAGTGAGCTTGGACCCTGGAACTGTGAGTAGAGATGGCCTCAACACAGACCCAGGGCAAGTTCACATTGGGAACAGTATTTGTCTAAGGAGTTAAAGGGCTTGTAGCAGGGAGAATAGTCTGGATCTTAGTTGTAAGAAAAACAGGACTGAAAGGCAGATTTAAAGATCAAGACAAAGCAGAAAATAGGAGTAGTCAGAAGCCGGAAAGATTAAGGGTGAGCTAGGATGTTATGGAAAAGTTTGTGACAAGCAAGTCATGATTAAAGCGATGGACTCTCTGAACAGAGTGTTTGGATTACCACCTAGGGGATGTTTGGTGCATTCAAGGTGGGTGTGGGCGGGAATGTTGCAGGTGGCAGTGGCAGCAGCTTAAAGGACTGAGAGAGCCCAGGACTGGAAGGGAAGACAAACATAATGGCATTAGGAATTTTCAGCTTCCCTGTAGTCTGTCAAAAGTCTCATCTGTTGCAAGAAGAGGCAGTTTAACATAATCAGATAAAGCACAGATTTTAGAATCAAATGAAACCTGCCTCTGCAGGGCTCTGTGACACTGAGCAAGAAATCAATTTTTACATTTGTTTTACATTTCATATCTCTGTGATATTAGAAAAATTCAATAAGATGACAACTTTAAAGATTTGAACCTTGCACATTATAACCCCCATATGAATGTTAGTCTGCTCTTATTACAAATATTCAGTGGAGTAATTATTTTCTGATAAGTTCTTTATTTGTCTTAAAGTTAAGTTGCTTTCTACCAGAAGTCTATCGATCTGAGTATCAAGGAAGACTTTGTTTGAGGGGTAGAAATGAGAAGACCTTCAGAGAAAGGGATTTCAATCTGTCACCTAAAAACAGTAATTCTACAATTCAGTGTGCTTTTCAAGCACCTAAAGGTCTTTTTAATTATGCGTATTTTGAATGGTTGGCCTAGCATAGGTGCAAGCATAGCTGAGTTAAACTAATGCATGAAAAGAGAATGGTCAAGTAGTAGAACAGCTAATGAAAACCACATCAAGTTGGCCAGATTTATGAAATGAAAAGGACAATCTCACAGTAGAAAAAAAAATCATTGTTTATCTGAAACTCAAATTTAACTGAATATCCTGCATTTTGTCTGGCAAGTTTACAGTTAGAAAAGGAGGAAGGAGAAAAAAAAACCTAATGGAAAAAGTATGTGAAGTCATCAGTATTTACCTATGATAAAGAAGAAATGAGTTTTCTTACAAGACTATGTTGATAGATGTAAGGAAATCACAATACAGGTGTTTAAAAAGCAAAACAAAACTTATAAATAATCAAAAGGGATAAAGGCAAATCCCCTTTAAAAATACAGACTGGCTTTTAAAAATCATGCTAGACTTAGAGATGTTATGACCTATCCCATCCTGTGTATATGTGGGTGTGTTTTGGGATAAACCCTAAAACAGCTTTCAAGTGTTTTCTATAATTTGTCCTTCTGTACTTGGAGGTCATCAGGGGTGAGTTGTTGCTATTGGCTGCAAGCATGGCCTTACACTTTGGGTTTCATAGTGAATTCTTAACAGAGTAATTACATTAAGAGTAAAATACAAATCCCGCCACAGTACCAAAACAGGAATCATTTTATTCCCTGAGTGGAGACCTAGGTGTTTGATAGTAAACAAACAAACTCTCATAAGCACATCCTACTGATCTTTCAATGCTCAATTTAGCAATTAACTGTAGCAAAAATATGCATTATTTGTGGCATTCCATGCCTTCTTTTTTTTTTTTTTTTTTGGTACTCGGGATTGAACTCAGGGGTACTCGACCTCTGAGCCACATCCCCAGCCCTATTCTGTGTTGTAAGTAGAGACAGGGTCTCACTGAGTTGCTTAGCACCTTGCCTTTGCTGAGGCTGGCTTTGAACTCGCAATTCTCCTGTCTCAGCCTCCCATGCTTTCTTAATATTATCATAAACTCCAGGAATATTGTATAAATTGTCCATTTTTTGGTGGACCTGCAGTTTCACAAGGATTCTAACTTCATAGAATTGGTTCTCAAGTATTCATTGAACACATGAAATTTTAGGACAATAGGTGTATAATAATCTACCTTTTTATTTGACTTCTCATCAGTGTGATTTTCTGCTCTCTCTCATCACTTCTTAGTATGTATTGAATGAATTAATTAATGAAAGGCTGGTGCCTCAGTTTCTTCATCTGTGGAATGGAGATAACAATGTTCCTGCCCCAAAATATTGTGAAGATTAAATGAGTTTACATAGGTTGAAACAGTCCCTCATGTAGGAATGCTATACATTATTATCATCATTAGCAGCAGCAGCAGCATTATTTATAATTGGGCCTTTTTTCCAGAATTTCATACTGTCAATTTTTGTCCTTCCAATTTCTCCTCCAGTTAGAAGCCTGGCCTTAGGCTGGATGGGCTCCTCTATCCAGTTTTAGAAGTATTACCTCTTCTGTAAGAAACTAGTCCAGAAAGTTTCCTTACAAAGCTAAATCTCCCCTCATGTTTTGTTATCTTCTATCCCCTTCTTGCTTCTCTTCTCCTGAATGTGGATAGTTGAACTCTGTTTCCCTGTGCTATTAGTTCTATCCACTCCCCCCTTTCATTCTAAAAGATTATTGTGATGCCATTTTCCCAGTTCTTTTTAATAAAACTGCCTCCCTTGAAAATGGAGAATGATCCTACAAACTGGCTGTTTCAGGACAGATCTGTTCCACACGGAATAACGTGTTTTACAGTATGCTTACTATTTAACAGTTATATTTGAACTCTCTACCACCTATTACTTAAATAGACCCAGATTAACAGATGCACATTAAATCTTTAGTGTATGTTGTGGCTTGTAATATCTGGGGGTTTTTTGTTTTTTTTGGTGCTGAAGATTGAAGTCAGAGGTACTCGACCACTGAGCCACATCCCCAGTCCTATGTTGTGTTTTTTGTAGAGACAAGGTCTCAGTGAGTTGTGTAGTGCCTTCCTGTTGCTGAGGCTGGCTTTGAACTTGAGATTCTCCTGTCTCAGCCTCCCTAAGTGCTGAGATTACAGGCATGCACCACTGTGCCTGGCTGTGGCTTATAATATCTAGTACACTAAGCTAGTTAATGTCCTTTCTGTCTATACAGTTCTCTCTCAAGTTCTTACATTAGAATTATAGTAGAAATTACAATTAAAATAAACCTTGCTCAGCAATGTTAATCTGTGGTAATTATATGAAGTTTTTATAATCTCCTTTCTCCATGTTACCAAAATTGCCCTCCTGAATGACCTTGCAGAATTGTTGAAGATGGACTATTTTCATTGGCTTTCTTTTCTTTCTTTTTTTCTTTTTCTTTTTCTTTTTTGGTCCAGGCACTGTTTTATTCTGAAGTAGAATGTAGCATTAGGTTGACATTTTCAGCTTGGATTACCCCACTAGTAATGTAGTATGTAACTGAAATCATTTAGTTACAAATCCCAAGAATAGTTTATCCTAGCCCATCTGAAAGTGCTAACAAATATATCATCAATATAATTCCCACTGAAATTATTCCCATTTTCGCTCATAAGCTTCCCAACCAAACTGTATTGAACTAGTACAAGCTTTTTTAAATTTTTTTTTTAGTTCTTTTGGTAATGCTAGGGATGAAATTTTAAGCATATAGCAAATCAATTGAAGACAGTTACGTTTTTAGTCACTAAATTAAAAATACAAGAGCACAAGTCCATCTTTATTTATTTTCCATTAGTTCAAATCCTTGAGAGGTACAGCATCACATGGATTCTGTGTCTAATGGCTTTAGCACAAGGTTGGTTCGGGCCAAATTCCCAACCAACCTTGTTTCCATGGGCACCAGTTACCTTTCCCCAGATTACTCTGGTTTTGTTTGGTTTGCCACCAGGAGTCACTGTGTTGTTTTTTGCTTTGTACACATTAGCACATGTCTTGCCCAGGTAGAACTCGGTTTCATCTCTGGCCTAAACACCTTCAAATTTTAGAAGACCTGTGTGCTCCCTTTGGTTTCAGAGACACCGATTATACCTGCAAAAATGGCTTTGCACCACAGCCTTCCAGACATATTTGCCTTTTAGAAGTCCTGTTCCCAGCAGGTCCAAAATTACCACAGCAGCCATTTACCAGGCGTCAGGAGACCAGCACAGTCAGTCCCACATCTGCTCCACCCAGTCCTCCCTCTTCCCAGAATTTGTAGAAATCACTGACTGTCCGTTTCCAAGCAGAACCAGTGCCTTGTGGAGGGATGTGGATAAACCCAACCCAGTTGTTTGCCTCCCAAGTTCAGCAGCAAGGCGTCTACTCTTTATTGGGCTTTCTTACAACAGCAACACAATTTTCGGATGAGATCATTTTCTAAACTTGCTACAAACTAGTGTTTCATTCCCTCCTTGCTGAGTCATGGAATCCGGGGATGATAAACGACCCCCAATTAAAGCATTAAAAAAATATAGATGTCCCACCTTACTTCCTGAAAAGTGAGTAGAAAATTTTTATGAGTGGAAACTGGGCATTATCTTTTAAAAGAAGCTTTATAAGATATTCTGATGCTCACCCATGAGATTCTTTCCATTTCATCTTAATTGAGATGTAATTCACCAAACTAATAACAAAATTTTGTTATTTTAGACTGAAAATATTCAGTACAATGTACCTGCATACACAATGAAGAATGAAGCTGATATCCAGAAATGAGAAAGAACCATACATTAGGGTCATTGTGCCTTTATGTCCAGGCATGTTGTCTTATAGTTGGGAACATCTCCTGCTTGACAGTCTTGGTCTCTAGTGAGAACTGTGGTGAGAATGCTGGAAAATTGCCTGTGGTACTCTTGAAAATACATTAGAGTTCATTGCTTTTCAAATGCCATTTTTTTTTTTTGCCAGTGAATTCTGCTTATTGAAAAGAGCCAACCAGTGTATGATCACATTATGTAAATGGAGTTCTCTGAGTTAATTATTAGTAATAATTTGCAATACGATGAAAAGATGTACTCATCTGAATTTTAATGATCCGTTTTTATTTATAGAATTTAAAAATAACTTGCAGCTTAAGGAAAATACAATATATAACTACATTTTAGAAACTTCTTAATCCCAAACATATTGTATACATTTTAAGTAATGCTACACAGAAGATACCATATCATGATGCTTCAATTATCCATTTAATCATAATATGATCACAGAATTTGTTAATCAATATGCATCATGATTAAACAGATAAAATGAATAGTTTTGGAGCCAAACTGTCAGAAGAATCTTAGTAGGGGGGAAATATCTTTTCATAAAATGTTTGTACTCCTCAGTTTAAATAACTATGACTTGGTCTCTGAGTCATGTAATGAACATTTATATCTATACACCATAATAGTGCCCTAAAATGGAAAGTGATGTGTTGATTCCTATTATTTATTCAAATATAAGTTAACAACTCAATTATACAGGTGTCTATTTTCCAGTTTATGAATCATTTATTTCTTGCTTTCAAGAGATTATCATAATTGTCAAGGCCAAGAGAATAGTAAAGCTCCACACAGAAGGAACACACTGGTTATAAAACCAAATAACTTTTATTTTAACTAAGAGCCAAAACAAAATGATTCAGAATTGCAAAGACTCATTCTATATGGATTATGGAACAACACAGAAAATGAACCCTCCAAGAATTTCCATGTGCTTTTTTGGGGGGAGGGAGGAGGGCACCAGAGATTGAACTCAGGGGCACTCGACCACTGAGCCACACCGCCAGCTCTATTTTGTATTTTATTTATAGACAGGGTCTCCCTGAGTTGCTTAGTGCCTTGCTTTTTGCTGAGGCTGGCCTTGAATTCACGATTCTCCTGTCTTAGCCTCCCAAAGTGCTAGGATTACAGGCATGCGCCACCATCCCTGGCCATGTGCTTTTAGTTTGAAATAAAACACAACAGATAGGATTTTGGCCAACATTAGGTCTAGGAAAAGAGCTGATATCAAGAACTGTAGCCACAGCATTTGATATCATCAGCATCCATACCAAAGTTCTGACTGCTGTTGATTGGGCTTGACTGCTCTGAGCTCACTAAATTTAAGACAATTGAAGTTACTCCACAGAGTATTCTATTTGGCCTTTCCACATTAAATTGGGGCTTAAGCAATAGCTGTTAATAGGATTTAGCCCACTGTACAATGGGTCATTTTTTGGCTTAGCATCAAAATAGTTTTCTTTAAAATTTGAGAAACTCTTCTAATATCATAAAAAATAATTTCCAAGCCAGGTGCAATGGCAGACACCTGTAATCTTAGTGGCTCAAGAGGCTGAGGCAGGAAGATGGAGAGTTCAAAGCCAGTCTCAGCCATTTAGCAAGGTTCTAAGCAACTCAGTGAGACCATATCTCTAAATAAAATATAACAAAAAGCTGGGGATATGGTTCAGTGTTTAAGTGCCCTGGGTTCAATCCTCAGTCCCAAATAATAATAATAACTCCCAAACCTCTAATTACTAATTATCATCAAAAGATGATGTGTTATTTTACAGATAGATATAAAGTAATGCTTATGGTTTACTGTTATTAAGAAGTACCAACATGACTTAGGGATATTCTGTGTGTCTAATATCTCTTCCAGGAGTGGTCAGTTCAAAGTTATAATTAATTCAGCCCTTTCGTGGGTCGGGAGGTTCTCAGACAGCTTTTACTGTCAAATAAGAACAAGTAGTTAAATGAAGAAGGTATGCGATTTGTAAATAACACAAGATTTTACATCTTTTCCACTAAGCTTATTTTATCAGTGTCACTCTGAGACATAAACACTCAGAAGGAGTATTTAAAACCACAGATGCCTAAAAAAATATTTTCTATTAGACAACAGAATTGACACACATTCTTTATTGAAAGATAATTCTCTTAGATATAACTTACCTAATGGATTTGAAATAAACTGGTAGCTGACACAATTCTCTTTTGGAACATTCAACACTTCCTCCATCATGGTCAGTAAACCAAGGCCTTTATTATACTAATTTAATTTACTTTGAATTATCTTGTAATCTCTTATTTTTTAGTTAATTTCACCCAAAGATATTTCCTTTAATATAATGCAGTTCTACCTTGTAGAAAACATTCTTCCATGGAAACAATAAGAGAACAGCAATAGATGGCTTTTGAAATAGCAAGGAGAACTCAAAAATAAGTCACTTATCAGCCACATAGTAAATTGTATTTCTAGGACCAACTTAAGCCTAGAAAACATCTGTGTCAATTGTCCAATGCAGCCTGGACTACTCAAAAAGTGCTTGATTTTTAAATCCTTCTGCTGCAATACTTTTCAAGTTGGTGGACTAAAATTAAGGATGGGTTTTGCCTCTTTTACAGTTCTATTGTCTCAACAAAAATAGCAAAGTCAAAAAGTTAGCTATTATTTAAAAACATAACTTCAGCAATAAAACATCAATGACATCATTGCTCAAATCAATAATTACCAAAGCTCTCTGGACAATGTTATTGAACATTTGAGTAAAAAATACTGTAACTAAAAAGCTGAAAGTGCTCTTTCTCTTAAATGAAAAAATAGTAAATATAGTTGGGGCAGAGATTATGAACTTTATAACTTTGAAGCATTAAATTTAAAATGTAGGGGCTGGGATTGTAGCTCAGCGGTAGAGCACTTGCCTCGCATGTGTGAGGCGCTGGGTTCGATCCTTAGCACCACATACAAAGAAATAAAATAAAGACATTGTGTCCATCAACAACTAAAAAAATATTAAAAAAAAATTCTAAAATGTAAGGGGGCCTGGGGTTGTGACTCAGTGGTAGAATGCTTGCCTTGCACGCGTGAGGCACTGGGTTCGATACTTAGCACCACATACAAAATACGTAAGTAAATAAAATAAAGGTTTTTATTTTTTAAAAAAAATTTAAAATGTAATATACTTATATACTAATAAGATATTTAATTGTTAACAATAACACTCTACAAGCATATACATTTCAGGACACCTAAACCATCACAGTAGTATCTGTCCTCTCTTCTAAGCCTTGAAGAGAAGAAATGTTTTCATTATTCAGGTTCTTCTGAAATAATTATAGTCAATGTTTTCCCAAATGTTGCTTTGCCTGGATTGTGTTTCTCTACTCATGAACTGCCAAGTGTGTTTTCCAACGTTCATGCCTTAGTCTCAATCCTTCCACCTAAAGGCATGATATATATTCATAATAATAATTTATGGTCTAGATTTCAAGACCATGAACTCAAACGTCATCAGAGATATGGAAGTTAAATATTAGTTTGTAAACAGTCAGGTGAAAAGTAACAAAGGATCAGGAGTAAATCTGCAAAGTAGATATGCAAAGTTCTACTCCTAAGCATTTTATTCTAATTATTCAAAACAAACAAGAAAACTGCAGAGTCAGCCCAACAAGATAGGTCACCAAGCTAGCTTTGGTTCAAAGGCTGCCA
Organism: Geosciurus inauris; assembly: GCA_004024805.1. NCBI lineage: Eukaryota > Metazoa > Chordata > Mammalia > Rodentia > Sciuridae > Geosciurus > Geosciurus inauris. The sequence goes on along the minus strand of PVHX01011418.1, from coordinate 5,550 downwards.
TGTGGCCACTTTTAGTCTAGATCAATGATTCTCAAGATTAGCAGCACATTAGAGCCACTGCATGAATGAAAACAGAACACGGCTATGCATGCTCAGGCCCTTCCCCTCAGAAATTTGGGCTAAATGATCTAGAGTGGGGCTCAGAGCATTGTATCTTTCTTTCTTTCTCTTTATTTTTTTTAAACAGCACAATGCATTTCAAGTCACAGTACACAGATGGAGCACAATTTTTCATTTCTCTGGTAGTAAACAAGGTAGGGTCACACCATTTGTGTTTTCATACATGTCTTTAGGGTTGTGATGTCCATCTCATTCCACTATCTTCCCTACCCCCATGCCTCCTGCCTTCTCTTCCTTCCCTTTTCCCCTATCCAAAGTTCCTCCATTTCTTCCACGCTTCCCATCCTCACCCCCATTATGGATCAGCATCCTATAATCAGAGAAAACATTCAGCCTTTGTTTTTTTGGGGATTGGCTTACTTCACTTAGCATGATATTCCCTAGCTCCATCCATTTACCTGCAAATGCTATGATTTTATTCTCTTTTAATGCTGAGTAATATCTTTTACCAAATTCCCTAGGCAATACTCATACCAAAGTTGAGGACCTCTTTTCTAAAGAAATAGATTTAAGTATATCACACAGAAAGTATTTGTTTTTCTGTTTAGATGCTGATTCCTGTACATCAGGAACATACTGCTAATTTGCATACTGACATTGAAGACAATTCACTGGGCTGTTTTTCAAATGCCAGTGAGAGGCTTCCCCACGCTGTCTTTGTTCATGCATTTATTGGTTAGATAGTTAGCTGAGGTTAGGAATACAGACAACCATTTCAGAACATAACCTCTGTGAACACATGCAGAGTAATAGAGCCAATGATATGTGTGTGCATGCATGTGTGTGCGCATGAGAGAGAGAGAGAGAGAACATAGAGGGAGAATTTGTTTTAAAGAATTGGATCATGTGATTGTGGAAAGTTCAAAATCTGCAAGATAGGCCAGCAGGCTGGAGACTCAGGGAAACAGTGAAGTCACAGTTTTAGTTCAAAGACTGTCTAGAGACATAATTCTCTCCTTCCCTCTTTGCCGAGGGACCACCACCATCCTTCCTTGAAGTTCTTCAACTGGTTGGATGAGGCCACCTCCACTCAAAAAGGTAATCTGTTTTATTCAATCTCTATTGATTTAAATGTTAATCTGTCCTAATTAAATACAGAAACATTTGACTGACATTTGACTATTTGAATATGATATATAAAATTAGCATCACATTATAATAATTTCCACACACAAGAAAGATGAGACCACTTGCTTTTTATGAAATAGAACTTTATTCTCTTCCTTAGCAGGTAAGATTCTTAGTTACCTTTGTGCTCTAACTAACCAAACTAAAGAATTTTAAAAAAAAGTTTTTTCTTCTTTCTAAGCCTATGTTCTTCCTTTAATATTTTACTTCTTTTAGAAGATGTTGTGTTAAGACAGTCCTTTCTATTCAAGATTTAAACATCCCTGATAACTGAAGAACTTAGTTGATATTGCTATTGGCCTCCTCATCTTTCTATTTACTAGAATAACGTTCACCTCAAAATGATGAACTATATTTTTTTAATGGGCTTGGAAGCTAAAAACAACTTAAATGGCTATTATATTAGAAGGTATTAGACTTATAAGTATGGTTATAATAACGTAGCAATTTTAGAAAAGAATTATAATGTCTTTGAAACTCCTCCCATCCAGAGATACAGTCTATATCCCCTTTATTTCAAAATGAGTAATGCTGTGACTACTTCAGCTGTTAGAATATGTCAGAAGTGATGTCATGTGACTTCTAAGGCTAAATCATAAAAGATCTTGTAGCTTCTGCCAGATTTTCCTTATCAGATGATCACTCTGTGGAGGCTGGTCTTCATATAAGTCTGAGATTGCCATGCCAGAGAGTTCACATGAACACACTAATGTAAACAGTCCCAGCTAATCCTTGCCAGCCGGCCATTCTTGCCAAGGTGCCAAATAGCAAATAAAGTTATCTTAGATTCTACAGACCATCCTGTTGGCTGCATACTATTGAATTGCCTCATTTGGTACCATAAATAACAGAAGACTTTAGGTCTACTTGAATTTCTTACCCGATGAATCCATACAATACACTAAAATGGTTGTTTCTTTAAACCACTCAGTTGGGTGATAGCTGTTACACAGAAATATAATTTGATCAAACTAATAAGTAGGACAAAGGACTAGAAAGAGACAGTGGAGAAATCTATCTTTTCTCTTGAATAAAATGCATGAACAAACTTGAATGAAGCTAATATATAGTACAGGCTGTTATAAAACTAAATCTTCTCTGGAAAGGCCAGCACAAGGGTGATAATAATGTCATTATGTTCTGATATCTGGTTAGTAGGTCTGCTTTGCTATGAGAGAGGCACTTCAGAAAATGCATGTTTAGGACTTGTTGATTTTTTTTGGTCCTATTCTTGATCTATTCCCAAGCATCCCATATTCACCCAATTATAATGCAAGAAATTCATAGTAATCCTAGACTTCCCTCTTTCCCTCAATCAGCAAATCTCGTTGAGTCTACCTCCAAAATATTCCTGAATCTGTAACATTGCTGTTCCAGATCACCATAATTTCTTGTCTGTTTTTCAGTAGTAACTTTCTAATTGATTACTTCCCTTCCTTTTAGATCATTTCAATGCTTTGTTTAAAATCTTCTTTTGCTTCTTTCATTGCTTTTAGAATAAAAACTCAATGTCTTAACCATGAGCTATAAGGTCTTAATTGACCCAGCCTCCATCAGCATCTGCAATATCATATCAAGTAGCTTTACACACCATGTTCCAGCCACACTGATCTTTTCTGAATGCCTGAAATTCCCCAAGACTTTTGTGCCACAGCGGTTTTATACTTGCTATGTTCTTTGTCTAGAGTATGCCTCACACATCTGGCTCCTCATTTTCACATTTCCTGATTCTTTTTTTTTTATTAAAGAAGCCTTTTAATTCTCTTGTAATAACAATTTCAATATTTATCATCTCTCTTATTAATTTTTATGCTATTTCCTCTACTGAACAATAAGCTCCAGGCAAAAACAAAGATCTTGTCTGTCCTAATTCACCATTGTATCTCCACTGCCTAGCACCATGCCATAGACATAACAGATGCTCAATGAATATTTCTGAATGCTTGAGTAATTGAATGAGTAATTCAAGATCTGACACGTTACTACATCTGTAAATAATAGAGTGAAGTGAATGCCTAGATTTAGCTAAGAGCATAGATTCTATGGCAAAGTGCTGATCTACTTAGCTAGAGCATTTTCAGTAAATGGTTTCAGTTGTCATCAGCACAGCACTTTTCTATTGACTCAAGCATTTGTTGAATACTTGCATTGTGCCCCATTATGGGATAGTATAATGCAATGCATGCATGCCTCACCAATCTATGATACATCCTGGTTCATGTTAATGTTTGTACATGAATGTTGCTATTTCCAACTTTCCATCTGTTCACTTAGGAGCTCCAATGCCTGGGCCCTCCTCACCATTTCAGCAATACAAAGGATCTTATATGCATGCCAATATTAATTTGAACTATAACTCCCTGATGTCTTCTGCTGTTTCAACCTCTCCTTTCACCATCACTGCTAAGTGTTTACCTCACACAGGTCTTTGATTTCACTAGATGCATGTTCCTACCTTTTTATTTGCAGCATTAATATTATCAGTTCTAACAGGATCACAGTATGGAGGTGGCCTTTGCAATTTCCATCTCTCCATATTAAGCATGAATAGAAGAGAGCAGGGATCTGCAGCAGGATGGCATGGTTATCTGTACTGGTTAGAGTAGATTCATAGTTATACCAAGTGGACTTCAAAACAATAGAAAAATATTTCTCAACTATGTGACAGTACTTGTGAGAGAACCAGTTTGATGGGGCAGCCATTTCTGATGTATCCCACAGGGAACAGACTGATGAAGTTTCTGCCACCTTCAACATGAGGTTTCCAAGTTTATTGTGAGAAGTCTCCACTGTAGGCAGCAGGAAAGAGAAGAAAACACAAAGGAGAATCACGTGGAAGTTTAGGAAGCTGGCTCAGGAACAGTACTACCCCTTTCTATGATAATCCACTGGGCAGAACACAGTCACAATGTAATACCTAAAGACGTGGAAAACTGAGAAATGTGACTACCTGGAAGTCCCTTTCTAATACAAACTCATAAATTTTTGATAGATAATTGACTGTGTCTGCCACAGCCTGTAAATATTTCAGAATATAGTAGAACACCTTATTTAGTTCACACACAGAGACTGTCTTGTCACCAAGATCTTCACATGCTTCTATGTTAGGTGTAATAGGACTGATTTCAGGACTTGTCACCACATCCATACCCAGAATTCCTATTCTGCTATGATCATGAATTCATGTTATTGAATCTGCAGACTTCTTTAAGAGTCCGTGATTTGCCCTGTACTCTGGCTTACAGAGCCATCAGTGGAACTATACATTACATATGTAGTACTCTGGATGAAGGAGTTCTCCACCTCCAAGGAAACCCTTCATCTAATCACACACACACACACACAGGGAAGTGGCAGACATTTTCTACTAATAGTATTCCTGGGGCTGGGGCTGTATCTCAGTGGTAGAGTGCTTGCCTAGCATGCGAGAGGCACTGGGTTCTATCCTCAGCACCACATATAAATAAATAATAAATGAATAAAATAAAGACCCATCAACTAAAGTAAAATTTAAAAAAAATAGTATTCCTTTAAATTATCTACCAGCCATACTAATACTTCAACTTTCCTGGCATCCTTGCTAGGAACTTGAGAAGGTCTGGACATTTTTTGTATTTATGTAGCCATATTGGCTAGAAAAAGAATTCTAGATAAGAGGTAAGACTTGAGCTAAGATCATCAGGCATTCACTTATTCATTAAGTGCATGTAACTCTGAGATTCAGAGAATACAAATGATTTTCTGATTTTAAAACCAGTTATAATCTTTTTTATGTTGCCTGTAAACTATCTTACACCAGTTGTTATTTGTTATTATTATTATTGTTATTTGTTATTTGTTAGTAATCTTCCCATAATTTATTACAAACTTCATTTCACTGAAAATTTCAGAGTACATCTTAGAGTTCAAAGATAATACTTGGAAGCTTTCTATCCTGATTTCATTGATGAGGTTCTCTTAAAATCAAGATCAAATGTAAGATTAGAATAAATGCAAACAGATTTATGGGCATTTTCAAGATGCAGTCAGGAAACAACAAAAAATGAGGTTAAGACTAAGAACAATATATTTAAAGAATTGCAATTATACACAAAAACCCAATATTCATGAAGCTTGATCTTTACAACACTAGTTAAGTAATGTCATTTGGAAAAGCCAGTAAGAGGCAGCTTTCCAGCCCTTTTTGAAGGAAGCTGGATTGTGGGGAGCTAGCTCCATGCTACGCCCTTAAGATGGCTACTAGCCATTGTGAAAAGTGTGTAAACAGGAAGGGCACAGAGGAAGGAGGGACTATGTGATTGG